>CABFPE010000003.1:440006-466259 GCA_900660155.1 Hofstenia miamia
CATTGTGAGAGAGTTTTTGCGCGTTAATGTCAAAGCCGGAGGTGCAATTCCGGGAAGAAAAGCGCTTTTACCTTACCTTACTGATTGTTATAAAACGGATAAAGAAAAATTGAAAAACAAAGTGGCCGGGAAGAAAGTTATTTATTTCGATGAGACTTCGGATGCTTGCGGGCGTTTTGTTTGTGCAATTCTCTTCAGTATTTACCCGGCCGAATTGATTGGTCAACGTCCTTTATTGGCTGATGTTAGCTGTCAAAGCCGGAGGTGCAATTCCGGGAAGAAAAGCGCTTTTATCCTGTCCGCAATGACAGAGTACTCTATTACCTACGAAAATGTTATCGGAATAGCTACTGACAACGCAAGTTACATGGTGAGCGCCTTCAAAAATATCCTAAAATCCGTCTTGCCAAATTCGCTGCATTTGTGCTGTCTTGCTCATTTATTAAACTTGGTTGTGAGCGTCTTCATTCGCCCGTTCGAAAAAGCGACTGCATGGAGTCAGGCCTTTTCCCATTACTTCAGCAATTCAGGGGCCAGAAAGTTCAGGTATCTGGAGTATTTGGAGTCAATCGGCGAGTCTAAAAAACTTCCACCGCAACCAGTAACAACGAGATGGTTATCAATGTTTACCGCAATTCAATATCACAAAAAACTTGTGGGGGCGGAAAAAACTTTCGTGGAATTAGAAATTCTAGATCATCCGGATAATGATTCTTTGGACAGACTCTCACATCTTCTCCATGATTACAAACATTTAGTGTTTGAACTCAATTTTGTTTCTGCCCGGGCACTTCCGTATATCCGAGCATTGAGACTTTTTGAGTCTGACTCCACTATTGGTGTTATGCTGTTCAGTGCCATAGAAGATATTGTTTGTGACCTCGCCGCGCAAAAAGAAATGCCTAGGGAATCGGTTGCTGACATCCTTGAACAACAAGTAGAAACGTTTTTGAGTTCTGAAAAAAATGAATTAATTGCAAAAGTCAATAAAGCAGTAACGGGAGCGGAGGACAAGCTAATGAAATATTTTTCCGAAGCAAATGGAATTCATCCTGCAAGAGAATTCATCAAACAGCTTCAATATTTCCATCCCAAAAGGAGTCTTATGTTTGATTTATCACCAGCACTCCATGCGATTCCTGGATTTACCAGTGTGCCAGAGGCAGAAAAAATTCGTTATCGGTCCCTAGCAAGAGAGTTTAGTTTTGAGGAAGAATCAACAATTGAGGAAGAGGTACAAGCAGTAATGGACTTTTGGAAAGGAGCCGAAATCGACTTGCCGAATTTGAGTGCCTTGGGCCGAACATATGGCGCGGTTACATGTTCGTCCGCGGCGGTGGAGCGGGTATTTAGTTACTATAACAAGCTCCTGTCCGACGAGCGCCAGCGATTATCTGAAGCTTCACTTAAAGAACTCATGTTTCTATACATAAATGGACAAAATTTGTAATCGATGGACGTAAAATTAATTTTTTTGGTTCATTCATATGTTTCTTTCACAGCGCACAATTTCTCCTACGGAGCCTGTAATTCATTATATTGCGCACATTTGAGCCTACATTTTTGGAAAAACGAGCGCGTAACAGAGCCTACAATTCGTGAAAATTTAGCGCGTATTTCTGCCATGCCTGACTACGATTGAATAGAAATCAAAATAGATGCAGCATTGCGACATAAATCATTAAAAGAAGTCAGTAAACGAATTATGTTGGATAATTATTCAACGATGTTTGTTTAAAATCCTTGTTGTAAACAAAATCACAATATTGTTCTAAATTTCAAAAGATAAGTTGTATAAACCTAGTATAACTTATAAAATCAGGCACGAATTCATTGTATTTACACAAAACATGTTTTGTTATAATTCAAACACTAATAAAGGTCTACCGTGAATATTGAAACGTTATATTGACCTCCCAATAACATACGAGGTGCAATAAGTTGTAGACTTAAAAGTCCACTTGGGGCAGTTACGGTTAAAATAACTTTGCGTCTTTATAACGAGGGTAAGCATTCGAATATCTGTGAAGGCCAGTAATTTGCTGCTTCATTTCAAAGCCCATGAAAGTATGATATTAGCAAAACCTTGAAAGCAAAGTACTAAATTCTAAAGGTTAGGATTTTGTGACCCGGGTGCATCTCTGGTAATTATATATTGTTTGTGCTAATTTTTTACATATATGTTTACTTTTTAATACATTTTATATTGGTTTCTTTTTTATATAATGGTCAATAAGAAATAGAAACTTGAAAATTAGTGGAATTGTG
This sequence comes from Hofstenia miamia, assembly GCA_900660155.1. Classification (NCBI taxonomy): domain Eukaryota; kingdom Metazoa; phylum Xenacoelomorpha; order Acoela; family Hofsteniidae; genus Hofstenia; species Hofstenia miamia. The sequence goes on from CABFPE010000003.1 coordinate 442,275, forward strand.
ATTGGGTCAAATTTGGGTCACATTTTGCACAGCTTTTAGTTGGATCAAGCACATTAGAAATTAGTGCTGGATCCAGTCCGGTCAATCCAGCCATGTTAAACCAGTTAAACCGATCCATTCTGTTAAAGCCGGGCAATCTGTAGAAGCCTGTTTTGATTTGTTGATAAAAACATTAGAAATTGTGGGAAATGGCCCAAAGATTCCTACTGGTGTAATTCTAGACCTAATCGACATTTTTGTCATTCAAATTATTGAATTACACTAATGTATGCCCTGTTTCAAAAACTATCAAATGTTGAAGATGATGCATCGACTCCTATTTGCTCCAATTCGCATTGTTGTAACGAGATTATATTTCAAATAAATAAATTCATTCCAAATTCTTAGGAATTTTTATGAACACAATAATAAATACACGCTTGCTTAGAAGTCGTTTCGAAGCTGCATAACTTGCAACTATAAACTCAATAACTTTACATTCGTGTTAGTTTTCGCTAAAACGCCCAACTAGACTACCTTAATTACGAAAGGTTTCAGCAGAGAAAATTTCGGACAAAAAACTTCGGCAAAAAAAGTTTCGGACTAGTTGTCGTAATTTCAGGCAAAATTGTGAACTTGTTCATTGAAAATCAATTGAATATAGTCATGAGTACACCAATGCACCTTATTTTTGCATACTCTACAGTTTAATTTTTTTGAAAATTTTCGCGAAAATGTGAATGTTGAGCGGAAATTAATGTCAAATGTGTAAAATATATAAATGAATAGAAAATATTGAGAAAAATGAGGATAACTAGAAATAAAAATGAATAAAAATCAACAGCATAAAATTACAGAAGAACAATAGAAAATTAATAGTAACAAAGCATTGCATTACGCTGTCAGTAGCTCACAGTTCCAGACCATTAAAAGGATCTTCAGAGGGTAACTCTGTAATCAATGCTTCTTTAATTCCTGCCATTTCGAATCCCTTTATTATAATATTACAAGAGTTTCTCAGAGCATCATACAATACTAAGCAGGTTTGTAAACGGGTAAACCTTCTTAGCCCCGACTCGAATGATATGTAGACCCAACCCGAATCGTCTTTCTAAATTTGACCCGTCAGGACCATACTTGTTCTTTTGGGTCAATTGAAGGAATTGCTTCCCTAAGCAAATGCAAAAACTAGACCTTGCAATATGAATTTAATAATATAATAGTAAGAAACCGAATACCTCCAGATCAGTCCCTAATCATTTACAAAACTATTTTGCAATCAAACAGATATCCATCTTTTAACATGACAATGACAAAAAGGTTGACAGAGCAGGCTAAAATCTGAAAACAATTGTTTTATGGAAAGCAAACTAGTGTCAGCTTAGATTATTCTCAATGGAGATTTGGATTGAAAACGGCAACATGTCACCAAAACAAACGAAAATATATGCGTTTTCACACATTTCTAGCCAGACTGTTGTGAGAAAATAAATACTTTGCTATGCTTTAGTTGTCACGCAAAAAAACAGTTACATGGTACCACACCGTTCAATATGTCAATGTAGCCATAAACCTTGTACATGTAATCAGGAATTGATGTCAACTCTATTTAATGACCCGATATGACTCGTTTCCACTCCTGATTCTAAGAGCCACTTTGCATGTAATGCCATAATTATCGAAAGCTTTAAAAGCATTTTTATATCCAATAACAAAGGGTGGCTTGGAGATTATGTTATCTGTAGAGTTAAGAATTTGCGACGACAGAGATCTCAAATAGATTCAAATATATTTAAATAGAAATTATCAATCTGTGTCAGAAGATGAAGAGGTGGACGATTTTCTCGATGATGAGGTTAATGTCATTTGTATTGACTAGAAATAATTTTTTTTAACTTTTATGAAAAAAGATTTTTCTAAAAGTTTCGACGCTAAGAAGTTTCGGATATGTAACTTTGAAAAATTTCGGCGGAAAAACTTTTGGGCAAATTTTGTGCGAAACTTTTTGTGATTAATATTGCGCATAATTTCAGTCATTGCCTTTCATACTTTAGAGCTCGAGAGCAAATATACTACGATTTTTATTTTTATTACCTTTCGAAAGCACAATTAATGAATATTAAAGGGAATCTTAAAAGAGGTAGCGGCAAAGAATTTATAGATTTCTACTGTCTAATATCAAAACTTAAATAATGCAATAAATTAAACTATGAACAGTAACGAATATTGGATTTGGAAAAAATGATTCAGTACCTAATGTTTACAAAGCCGAAGTTGATGGAAGACTTTTTTGAAGGTAGTTTTACATGTCAAATAAAATAAGCGTAACGAAGTCATCTGAAAGTGGGTCTCACGTGATTCGAAACTCCGTAACTTAAAGGCTGAATCACGTACGAAATTAGGTGACCCCTGGGTTGAAATACGCGAACAAAATTAAGATTATTTAGGTCCGAAAACATTAGAGCGTGTAAAATCGTTTGTTTTTTCAATGGAATATATATCGAATGTATATAAGCAAAGTCGTCTTTATAAAGAAGGCCTTGGCATAACTATTGCAACAGATCACTATGAGAGCATTACCTTCTTGTCAAAAGCCGCTTGGACCACAGGGGTTTGGTTTGGCTAGTATGAATTTTTTGTATCTGAAAAATAGACACAAGAACGAGAAACTATAAACACTCATTTGAAACATTTGAAATGAAACAGTTAAGTGGAACATGTAGAAAAAAAATATATATTGTGATCTTTGAAACGGATTATTGGAACTCTTAATCTTAACTTGGTGTTCAATATACATTTAAATCCTGTTCAATTAAAAAGGCCCGCTTCCAGTGAAAGATTTATCAACTCGTTTTGTCATCTGATGACAAATGGTTGAAGGAAAAAAGGTACTTTAATTGCTCTCTTAGTAAAAATTCAAACTCTGAGAATAATTATTTCAATTGTTCTGTTTATTAATCAAATTGATATAGGGCTTAAATGTATTCATTTAATTACAAAAATCCAATATTGAGAATTTCGCAGAACGATTAGTAAATATAACAAATTACGGATTAAAATCGTATGACTCATGTTCCTGTATAAGGGAATGTGACTGGATTTTACGTAGACATACCTTGTACGCGTAGGATGGGGATGTTGTACGATTCCTACGAAGAGAGCCACATATCATGGCGTTCGACTGCTTACAGTCAATAATCAGCGAATACAAACATGCTTAGACGCGTGCTATAGAACAGAACACTCACACACGTCCAATCACAAGTGAGAAATTATCGTCTGCGTGAAGGTGTTGACAGTTTAATAACAACTCTAATGGAACAGTGCAATGTAAATATGCTTACGCTGTTAACGAGCGGAATTCCCGCATCTTATTTATGTAAACAACCATTTGCTAAAATAATACAAATTAGGCTAAAGCTATAAACCAGTTAATGAGCTGTAATTCCGTTATTTAGGAATATATTTATATAATGGAGAAGCCAACCAGACAACAACAAACGGATCAAATTATAAGCGTTGTAGAAACTATATATATGAACGTCTAGAAAAATAACTTCATTATGTTTATAAAAAGTTGCAGGAGTGGAAGTCAAATAAACCATTACTCACACTTAATTATAAACAAAATCGTTGAACGTTGAACGAATTCAGTGAATATAACTATGAGTAGGCTTATTCGCATCACGGCCATCTTTAATAGATGGCCGTGTTCGCATATACTTATACCAGAGCTCGCCATGGCTCACATGATGTGACCCATGACCCACACTACCCACAAGTATCACGACCCATGTGAACCTCGACCAATGCTTTTAAAATCCTGAACTGACCCATCGGTTTATGTGACACCTTGTTAGAAACTACAATTCACCTTGAAAAAAAATGTAACAATAAAGCTTTTATTTAAATAAAGTTGTTCTTGTGTGCCTCAAGGACAATATAGGGAGAAACTACTGTCTCAGGATGAATGGCAATGCGCTGTGCAGTCAATAATACTTCTGCAGTTAAGTGCACTAAAACGTTGCTCATTTCAGAGGAGCTTCCAAAAATCAATACTGTCATTTTAGTAATCATAATCATTTGGGTCATTACTATGGCTTCGGCGGTATGCAATTTTTACAGAGGTACAGTATGAACTAAATACCACCCGCAACGTACGGTATATGATAGTTCACAGAAGTTTGTTGAAAAGGTTTTTCGTCAAAAACAGGGTTAGCAAAAACTTTACTGAAAATTTAAAAAAAATCGGAATTATAAAAACACCAGTTCAGTTTTGTGGTCAGGTGAAAGTCGTTCATGTTGGTCAGTCACCGTTTTCACGTCTTTCGATTGGAGCCTCTCCAAGTCAGTGTTGGTAGCGTTAACTGAAAATATTCTTCGAGTCACCTTCTGAGAATAAGGTTTCAATAAAAAATTATACCGGTGGTGACGGTATGGTATTTCCAAAAATACCGTCGATAACAGTATGGGAACGGTATGCGGTAAAGCCTAGTCATGATCCATGTGATAGTGATCCACGACCCATGTGACCCATTCCAAAACTTCGACCCATCTGTCCTATTGATCAATGAGTCATTGGCCCATGTCCAGCTCTTACCTATACCTAGTGATTAAATTGGGATTTTATTATTAATGTAACTGACGCAATATTAGAGGCACACCAGGTTCGTTTAATTTATTGCTAGTACAATATATTCGGGATAAATGTTCTGTAATACACTTGTTTTATAAGAACAATTTTATAAGAACAATGAGGCTCAAAAATGCCAAAAAAATAAGAACAATTTAAGAACATTAGTGAGGCTGAAAGTATTTAAAAAGAAGTTTTTTTGTTTTGATTTTTTCAATGAATACTAACAAAAGATACTTATTTACAGCTCCAAAAGTTTAAAAATACCGAAGGTAAGAGAATCAAACAAAAGGCCTTTTCGTAATATAAAGTAGTTATAGCAAAAAGAATCAGTGGCATCTAAAATCCTCTAAATAGTAAAGTAAATAGCCAAAACTTGTTTTTTACCTTAGAAAAAATAAGAACAAAATAAGAACAATTTAAGGCTCAAAGTGCCAAAAAATAAGAACAGCTGAGCCTCAGCAAAAATCTACTGGTTCTTATAAAAAAAGTGTACATTTATTTTCGCAGAATATTCTCACTATATTATGGCAATATGTTGCAATAATATCGAAAGGCGTATTTAAAAATTGATTGTTTAGCATTAGGATGTGTCCAAATCGGGTAAAATCTGCAATTTCATAACCGGATAACTTGTTTATTGGATTTTACCAGATATCATATTCAGTGGCGTACCCAGGGGGGGCATTGTGGAATGTCCTCCCTGTCAGGTTTCCAAATTTAATTTTGACAAGATGAATCAAAAAAAAATTTTCGTAAAAAATTGAAAAATTTAAAATCGAGGATAATGAAATGCATTTTTTAGGGTCTATTTTCTCAATTTTTTCAAAAATTTTCACGGGGCTTCGCCCCGCATTAGGGAATAACAATGATGTACCCCCCTTCAGAAAATCCTGGGTACGCCCCTGATCATATTCTGCGATAAAACTTGATTTAAAAATGGAATTTTCGAGGAAAACTCTATATTTTCCAGTTCATGGAAGTTGTCACGCAACAAAACAACTAGTTTTTCTGAAATATAAGGACGTAGTCTATTTAATATTTATATATTTTCATTCGCAAGAGGTCGATATTAATTGAGAAATGAGGTTGTTCTTCATTAACAATTAAGGCAACCGAAAGTAATAAAAGTCAAGCTAAATCGACTTCATTTGAGAGATGTTTCACTATGTTGAAAAAACACTCTTAGTCTGTAACAGAAATCTTAAGCACAATTATATATGGAAATTTATGTGCTATTATAATTATTTAGTAAAGCAATTGCTTTAAAATATTATGTTTTATATATTGTTCTCAGTAATAGAAAAACGTTTAAATGGAGCATTTTGAAAAAAAATGAATGGTAATATTTTAGGGCATATTTAATTAAATTTTATCATATTTTATCATAAGAATAATAATTAACAGCATATCATCCGGTATCCGGCAGTCGAATTATCCGGAATTATCCTGTATATTCAATTCACTATCTGGATCCCATCCCAATTTAGCATGTTATTGTACGGTTATCAGCTTGGCTTATAAGAAATAAGCAACACAATGAAATTATCCTAGTCGAAAATTCTTTAAAATCTTTAAGGATAATTATGAAACTTTGATCAAATCTTTCCTAGAAATTTGCAAAAACTTTAGAAGTTTTTAAAGAAACTTTAATGAATTTTAGGGAGTCTTAGAGAACCTCATTTATAGAATATCAAGAACTTACTACATATATAGTTTCCAAATATGGTTGTTAAGCTATTTTATACATTATTACTTTGGACCTATTATCAATAACACAGACATCTGATATTACAGAGTATGCAAATTAGCATTAAGTCAAGCAGGTGAGATGACAATAAATGGGCAACCAAAAATAGTACCTAAAATCACACAAATGGCGTTTATAAATGACATTAGGAATGGCAAAATGCTGTTAAAATGACAATTGAAAATGCAAAATTATTAATTCTTGTTAAAACATATTAAGAAATACATTTTAAAGTTCTTTTCAGAAAAATTTTTAAAAACAGAAAAATTTTTTTAGTTGAAGTTCTATGTTGATCTAAAATATACTGTTAATTCAAATTTATTAAGCAATATACTTTTCAAATTTAGAAAACTATAAGCTGCAAACTCTTGGCATAACTAAATCCACTAGCGACTTTTTAATAAAATGAAATGATCACCCGATGTGAATCTATTGTGCTAAATATATTGTTGTCATTTTTTCATTCACTGAGTAAGCAAGAAATATTTGTTTGCAATCTGCTAATTGCTATTTAACTTGCATTCTTGCATGCATTATGTATAGGGCAATTTTGTTGAATCTAACCACCAATTCAATTTATGCACACTGTTCTGCTGTACAATTATTTACACTATTAATTTGTATAGTAGAATGTTCTTTGAAGTGAAAACCATGAAGCCCACAAAAATGTTCACCGAAATGTGTAGGACTTCCTATGCTCAGCATTTCTGAATCATTAAGCGCAAAATTTAAAGATGGCATTTTGTGACGTAAGCCACACTCTCAGAAAATATCTCTTATTTTTTTAGTAATCCATTTCATATTATGGAAATAGAAACTTAATTTGTTATTTTTTAGATATTATTTTTTTATTTAATGATATGTAGAGGAATAATTTATGCGAAATTACAACATAGAATCTCAAAGTGTCTGACAATTAGTAATATTCGTTCAGTTAAAGTTATCTATTTATATTCATTCAAATAATGTATTTGTACATTTAGTTATAAGATCATAGCATAGTTAAATTTGTAAAAGCCAAATTTATTTGTAAATTGTTAGCATTTATATGCAAGGACATTTCTTTACAGTTAATTAACTGATTTTTACATAAATAAAATTGCATGCCTCCTTTGGGAGATTGTAAGCATCCAGTTTATGCAACAGAAGCAAAATCATGCAGTGCAATTTTCATAAAGTCTTGACATTGCGCTATGGTTATACTTAAGACTTATTTTTTTCTAAATAATTATTTTCTAGATGTAATTCTCTTATATATTAAACTAGAAATGATTTTCTTGATATTAAGATGTAATTTCTAAAGTACTATTTCAAAAGATTAATCACTCAAGTGTAGTATTTCAAGATTAAATTTTCTTGATTAACTGCATAAAATTTCAAGACATTTTCTTCTTAAATACAAAAGATTTTTTTATGAGTGCACCAAAATTACATTTATGGCATTAACGATGGCATTTGGTTGCCCTACTTATAAAACAGACTCCATAAACTTCAATGCAATCCCAAATTAAAACTTTATTTTAATGTTCAAATCCATTAAATACTGCAGAATATGTGCTCGGATATATTTTTAAACAATGTGCTAACAATTTTGTGCACAATAAATAAAATTAAATATTTTTAGTTTGATTAGATTTTAAAATATTTTTTGACGCAACATAAAAATTTATAATGTCAAATTGGTACTTAACAGGTGCCGAATTAGCTATTAGGTTAGAATACACCAAAACTCGTTAGTTAACTACATCATCTTAAAATTTAAATATTCCATAAAACAGTAAAATTCGATTAATAAAGAAAAAATATAATATCCATCAATAAGCCCATCTGAAAATTTCATACTTTTGAGTGTGACACTATGTTATCATTAAAATAAAATTAAATATTGGAAATCACTATTGCCGAGGCTTGTGCCAGAAGATATTACAATTTCAAGATTACTAAAGATTCTGAATTACTGATTACCGGAATAGTGATGGGCAACTGTATATTAAGGATAATTTATTGCCCAAAACATCAATAGCTTTAAAGATTCTTCAATTTAATTTAATTTAAAATATTTCACTGAAAATTTAATCTTCCTTAACTTTTTCAAGAAATTTCGAATAAGAATTTTGAATAAGAGCAAATAACTTCGATATTTAATGGAAACATAACGCTATGAATCTTTGTCTATACATTACTGTGTGAAAAGTGAAGTCAAATTGTATTTATCTTATTTACAAAGAATTTATCAGATTAGCTTAAACAAATTCAAATTTAATACGTAAATTCATATCTCAATTACAAAATGTTTAGTATAGACTTTATATTGTACATCTAAAAGCAATATAAGCATAAAAAATATTGTGACTACTGCAATCATATTGATAAAATATTTTCTCCAATGTACAAATGGGCACTAGCATACCCTAGTTAAAAACTGGAAAATTTAGCTAAAAATGCCAAGTTTTTGGACTTTACTTGCAAATTCTTTACAAAGATTTGGCAAATGTTCCAAAGATTTGCCGAACGTTCCAAATTGTTTTGCTAAATGATTTTTTTTAGAATTCTAACAATTTATCAAACATTTGCCAATGAAAGCTATGCAAAATGATTAATTCCCAACAATCTCAGGTATATCGAATAGTAGTCGATCAAACTACTTCCACATGATACGTTTCAGGCTATGCGACTAAAACATCGAACCAATGCTGATCGAGCCATTGCCTAAAGCTGTTGACTAGCAACAAATAGCAATAAGCATTGACGTGATAATTAACACAAAATTTCAAATTATTTTAATCAATGGCGAATTTAAGGAGAGGGACTATTGGACTACAGCCCCCCATGGAGAAGCAAAATAGAATGCAGCTATCAGGTAAATTTGTGCAACCTTAGTAAAAAAGTTGGAAAATTCCAAATTAGTGCCAAATTTTTGCATTGCATTTGCAGTAATCGATTAAAAGTTTGAGTAATTTTTGAGAATATTTCGCAAATTTTTCAAATAATTTGCAAATTGTCTTAAATTTTACCAAACCTTGCAAAGATTCGGCAAAAAATTGTTAAGATTTCCAATTTTTCTTTAAGTAAATCTCACACATTCTTAAAAATATATCGAACATATTAGTCAATCCAATATTATGCATTTCATCTAACATCTATTAAACTTTGTTACTTAATAAATTATAAAGGCAGTTGACAGACTTTCTTCTACAGTATACATTAATCTGTGTACTGTTAGTAAATAGGACCAATACCGTTTCAGTGAAGTTGTAAATTAAAACACATTTTGTTGACAGATGTGGAGGGCTTCTCACCCAACTTTTCTCGAAAGACCCACAGGTCAAAACCTAAAAAGTACAGATGCTTGTTACCTTATGAGAATTTAAGAAACTTCCTCACTCTTTTTGTAAGAACTACTGAATATTCTAACATCCTAGAAAAACGATGGATCTCTACCTATGAGTTATTTTAGCCTCTCCATGCTTGTAGCTGGCCACGTCTCTGTTTTTGTTTTCCGTCAGTTACTAATAAAGTCAGCACAATTTGGATATTTTTAAATTCTATATAATACACAATCAATGTGTTCAATAACACTGGCACTTTGTATGAAATACAATAGCTGTACACTGGTCAAATTAAAACTGTTAAGTACATTAATGACATCACATTTCAGGTGTTCTGTACATCTAAGGCATTGGCTAGAGCCCCTTTAGAATCATTAAGATTCAGTCCTGCTACACCTCAACAGCGATGAAGCATCATCAAAATACCATGGCGTGGGTTGCCTTGCTCATCATTGTTGTGATTCATTACTATTTCTTGAAGGGTGTTAAGATGAACACAGAAAGTATATCAGCATTCTGAATGTCTTAAAAAAACTCTAAATTTTCTATTTCAGACATTAAGAACTGGGGGATCTAAGTGAAGGAGGAGGAGGGGGTTTCTGAAGTCCATCCACACCTGCTAATTTATCTTTAAAATATTAAATCGGCTATGTAACATATTTCAAATGGTGTTTACAATGTATTCACAATATTATTGATTTTAATAAATTTTTAAAATTTTACCAATTTTCTACCAAAGTTTTGAAAGTTTTGACATTATGAACACTATTTTGTATTAATTGTTCATTTTTTCTTGTACAAAATATACAACCATTGCATATAAAACCTATTAATATTAGGGATTCATCATCTCCCTCATATTAGTGGTTTGTTTCAATCCTAAACCTACAAAAATGCAACTTCATTCCTGCATATAACTTTATTCATCAGCTAAGATCATTTAATCCTCAAATTCCGATTTGCTAAGACAATATCAGTACAAAACCGCGACCAACTTTTCAATTTTAACTGGACTGGGACCATTTTTATTTAATATTCGATCCTATGGTATATGCTAACCTAAAATATGTCTATGATATCTCCATTCAATATTCTGTTTTGTTAATAATGCATACTTTTAGCGCATTTAATTTTAATATGGGACCAGAAAAAGATGTATCTATAAATTTAAAATATGATATATTAAAAAATTAATGTATTTCTAAACTGATTCGAAGAAACTCCAACTCAAATTGTAAAAAGTCCGAACTAGAAGATCATCAAGACCTTAAAAATTTTTTTCAAAAAATGACGAGAAATGTATGAGGAATAGAAATTTTATCAATCTAGAATGAAAAANATTCTATATAATACACAATCAATGTGTTCAATAACACTGGCACTTTGTATGAAATACAATAGCTGTACACTGGTCAAATTAAAACTGTTAAGTACATTAATGACATCACATTTCAGGTGTTCTGTACATCTAAGGCATTGGCTAGAGCCCCTTTAGAATCATTAAGATTCAGTCCTGCTACACCTCAACAGCGATGAAGCATCATCAAAATACCATGGCGTGGGTTGCCTTGCTCATCATTGTTGTGATTCATTACTATTTCTTGAAGGGTGTTAAGATGAACACAGAAAGTATATCAGCATTCTGAATGTCTTAAAAAAACTCTAAATTTTCTATTTCAGACATTAAGAACTGGGGGATCTAAGTGAAGGAGGAGGAGGGGGTTTCTGAAGTCCATCCACACCTGCTAATTTATCTTTAAAATATTAAATCGGCTATGTAACATATTTCAAATGGTGTTTACAATGTATTCACAATATTATTGATTTTAATAAATTTTTAAAATTTTACCAATTTTCTACCAAAGTTTTGAAAGTTTTGACATTATGAACACTATTTTGTATTAATTGTTCATTTTTTCTTGTACAAAATATACAACCATTGCATATAAAACCTATTAATATTAGGGATTCATCATCTCCCTCATATTAGTGGTTTGTTTCAATCCTAAACCTACAAAAATGCAACTTCATTCCTGCATATAACTTTATTCATCAGCTAAGATCATTTAATCCTCAAATTCCGATTTGCTAAGACAATATCAGTACAAAACCGCGACCAACTTTTCAATTTTAACTGGACTGGGACCATTTTTATTTAATATTCGATCCTATGGTATATGCTAACCTAAAATATGTCTATGATATCTCCATTCAATATTCTGTTTTGTTAATAATGCATACTTTTAGCGCATTTAATTTTAATATGGGACCAGAAAAAGATGTATCTATAAATTTAAAATATGATATATTAAAAAATTAATGTATTTCTAAACTGATTCGAAGAAACTCCAACTCAAATTGTAAAAAGTCCGAACTAGAAGATCATCAAGACCTTAAAAATTTTTTTCAAAAAATGACGAGAAATGTATGAGGAATAGAAATTTTATCAATCTAGAATGAAAAATAGTATGCAAAAATCGAGTTTTGGAGTTTTAGTATCCTCATCGGAAATTTCTAGATCCGCCCCTGGATGCAATAATTGCGTTTATACCAATTTTGCTTACAATATATTCTGTACCAATGTGCTCTAATTTTTGGCAATTATACATTATATTTGAAACATTTATAATTTTGTAAAATTTAAAAATCCTTTCTGGTGTGAACATAAAAAAGTTCAAGGACAAAGGTGATATTACTAGTTTTTAAGTAGTACTAATTGCTTATTGAAATTTTGCACAAATTATTCTTATGTATATGAATATATATATTTTAATTGTTTGCAATTGTAATCCATAAAAAAGTTAAAAATTTCGTTATATTGGTTTAAAAAATGTACGAAATGGTCTATTATACGTGATGTATATGTCTATTTAATAAAATAAGCTGCAAATTATTAAATGCACAAAAATCGTACAACTTTGGATAATTTGCCAAATATTTGGTCAACTTCCATTTACAAAAATTATTCATTATTATTCAAATATTTGCAATTGTTTGCCAAGTTTTCCAAACGGACTTACTGGGGTAGATAAAATGTGGCTGCATACTTCTAGATTAAAATGTCCATATTCAGAGACACATATATAGTGTTTTTGAATTGACACCAGCTAAAGCAGGATTAGCAAAGTTCTAAAAAATTCGAAACTGTTAACATCAAACATAGATTCAGTAAGCTGCAAATGTCATTTGCATACTGCTATATGCTTCTGTTCTTCAGGAGAGCGCATGAGTTTCAGTGAGTATGATCAGAGATTCAAATGGATTAGTGGCCTAATTGGCTAAGCCCCGCTAAAATTTTTGAAAATATTGAGAAAATGAATCCTAAAAAAACATTTTATGATCTTGGATTTTAAATTTTTTAAATTTTTACTAAAAAATTTTGATTTATTCCCTCAAAATCAAATTTGAAAACCTGAAGGGGGACATTCCACCATGTCCCCCTCCCGCTGCACACACCACTGAATGCACTTATTATTCCTTCTAAAAAATGATTAAGATAAACACGCTCTTTTGGAACAGTTGATGTAATTTGTGACACAACATGGTTCATATTTATTGCTGAAGAATGTTAAATCCAAAATGTTGTAGTAGATCATGTTCGGTTCATTTTAACGTTCAAGTGAAGTTTTTTCTTAATTTAACAAAATTTTGATCTGCATCGAAATACCAATTGTAAAGAAATTATGAGCAAAAAACAATTTTAAAAGCTCCGTCTAAATTTGACCACTGATGCAGCACTTCTAGAGAATTTCACTTGCTCAAGGGCAATATTGAGAGTTTTGGTGAACTGAGGTAACAGCTTTCAAAAGACGCTGCCCATTCTTTGTAATTGTACATTGTATGCAAATAACTAACTTGACGTTCTTGAAATCCAATTGATTATCTGTATTTCGTCTAAAAGTTTGGATATGATAAGGCCTTAAATTACTTGTAACCTTCTCAATTTAATTATAAATATTTTATTTTTACAAAGCTGACTAATTTACATGATGATGTTATGGTAAAAAATACGCTAAAATAGAAAGTTCATAGCCTAGTTGCGATTTCCGAAACATAGCTCAAGTCAAAAAAAGTGGCCACATTATAAACACATTTTTGATAACAAATGAAAGACAAATAGAGCTTATAAAATATATTTGAAAATGTAATTGTTTCAGTTTGCAACCTGGTGCCAAAGTTATTTGACAAGTTTGCCATGCAAAGCGTTGCACGCAGATAAACCTGAATCCATTAAACGGACTCTAACTTCTTGAATTATTTGGCGTTGGGATTCAAGAATGTAACTCTTTATGAGAGTTCTTATACAGTGGGTAGGGATAAGAAACTTCTTTAAAAAAATGCTAACTGCCATTTTTTGTTTCAAGTACAAACGTATAGTGATGGCTGCAGATATTTGACATATTTTTTAGAAACATAGATTGAAGTAATATATTATCAATACACCCTCAGAATTTTTGTAATGATTTTTATACTTTAAGTATTTGGAAGTGTTGTAACCATTGATTTGCCAGTAGTTTCATAAATCTGAGAAAGTACTCACATAAAACTTTTTTCAGAAAATGACATTGCCACTGTGATATGAAGGTGGATCTACATTAGAGATCTACAGTACTTAAAAAAATTTGGAATTCACTGAAATTTTTAAAATATATATATAATTGTAAATCCTTGCAAAGAGTACTGGAATAACACCCTGCATTGCATCTCACTTCATTTGGTAANTGGGTGCTATTGTTTTTGGATGGACCTGGAGTGCTTAACTTGGGCCTATATTAAGCTTGATCATGAGAGTTCGGTCCATTTGAAACTCTTGGTATGATCAAGGCTTACTTTTAGTAGATGCTCAAATAATTAATATTATGTGTGTGTATGCAAAGGTAAACGATACTAAAAATTTCTTTTACAGACTAGCTTTAGCAACAAAAAAGCATTCCTTCACATAAAATAAATATAATAATATCAATTTGCGCACTTACATTAGTGGAGGTTTCAATACTCGTAAAGTTATACTGAAAAAATTAACTATTATAGCCTCCTTTCCAGAGTGCTCAGGGTACATGAGACATCCTTTGGTAAATGAGAGTTCTTATACAGTGGGTAGGGATAAGAAACTTCTTTAAAAAAATGCTAACTGCCATTTTTTGTTTCAAGTACAAACGTATAGTGATGGCTGCAGATATTTGACATATTTTTTAGAAACATAGATTGAAGTAATATATTATCAATACACCCTCAGAATTTTTGTAATGATTTTTATACTTTAAGTATTTGGAAGTGTTGTAACCATTGATTTGCCAGTAGTTTCATAAATCTGAGAAAGTACTCACATAAAACTTTTTTCAGAAAATGACATTGCCACTGTGATATGAAGGTGGATCTACATTAGAGATCTACAGTACTTAAAAAAATTTGGAATTCACTGAAATTTTTAAAATATATATATAATTGTAAATCCTTGCAAAGAGTACTGGAATAACACCCTGCATTGCATCTCACTTCATTTGGTAAGAGTTGCGGATAATGCAACCAAATTAGACAAATCTGAAAGATTAAAATGCATATATTTATTGTTTTGGGCAACCAAATATCGTAGCATAATTTACGAATGTTTCAGCAATTAAAATTTGTTTGCTAGTGGAATGTGACAGAAAATCACGTCCCATGTGAAGACTGTCTAATTCTATTTATAGAATGCTTAATATGTTGGGTGAACCAAATTCAGTAACTACATGCCTTTGCCTAAATGATTCTATCGAAGAAGCAAAGAGCACGCTGCTCAGAACAGAATATTGTTCAGTCATTAAATAAATCCAAAGAAATGATTCAACTAATATAATTGAATTGCTTTCAAAAAATTCGAAGGCGAATTACAGAAAACTGCAAAGATGTGAAAATTACTAAGCCTAATATTATACAGCTTCAATATGCTTGCTTGATTGCCATGCTTATCAAACAATGCATTTTGTAGGTAGAAAGTCTTATTACTCGAACATATCACGAACTATTGGTAATTAGAGACTGAACTAATATGTTTCCATTATTTTCAATGATTAGGTATTTATTGATTGGATTTCTCAAGTTCATTAATCAATAGTATCATAGTAGTTCCTTCCTTTATGTGGATTTTTCAAGGAATTTTTTCCATTGACAACGTTTTTTTGCTTTCATTCATAAGAAATTCAATAGAATCCAGCCAATCACTACTGCAAAACCTGTTGGAAGAATGGCTTTCAACTGATAATAATTATTACTATCGCATTTAATTTTATTGCTAAGACTAACAGTATATTGGTTTCCACAAAAAATTGAATTCTTTTCTGTATGCTTGTATCAAATGCAGTTAATAGTTAGTGTGACTGTTATCTCGTTTAAGGTATACCTTCTTGGTGGACTTTTTCAAAAAAGAATATAGTTATTTATTCATTTATTTTACTTTTTTTTGTATTTTATTTGTCATGCTTAATTAGCTTAATTGAATTTTTATTATTATTATTATTATTTATTTTGTTCTTTTGCAATATTTTATTAAAAACTGAATTGCAATGATTATCAAGTCCCACGACACATTTATTTTTAGGGTAAACGGCCGGGTACAGATGAAGCTTTTAAGGGTACGGATAAACCATTTGATTGTAAATTAGCAGGAAAAGTTTTACTACTACAGCATGACTATACCAATTTTCCCCAAAGTGGAAAATCTTGAAGATAGCCAGTTTCTCAAAGTGACCTATGGAGTTAATTGACGATTTTATGACTCTTCATTAATCTTTGAATGCATTACTGAAACAAAAAATATTTTGAAAATTCTAGTTTGACATTGAAGAATGCAGATTCAAGGCTGGAAGCGGATTGGGCTGGACTTCTCGGGCTGAGAGCTGACTCCGCCAATGTGCGCGGTGGTCTGGGCCGAAAAAATATTGATGCGAGTTGCGGGATGGGACTGGCCAAAGTTAAATTAATTGCGGATTGAAGTGCAGGCTACAATTATGTAATTAATGTTGCAAAAGAATATATTTGGCTTTTGCGTCACGTCCCAGCAATCCTGCTTCTATCTTATTAATTGAAATTTTTATAATTTACTTGATTCGCCTGTCCTAAATTGGGACACCGACAATTGAAGAAGAAATCTCCAGATATCGTAAGCTCATTGTTGAGAATATATATGATAATCCTCATTTTCTGGAAAAACAACAATCACGTCTCCCGACAATTGAAGAAGAAATCTTCAGATATCGTAAGCTCGTTGTTGAGAATATATATGATAATCCTCATTTTCTGGAAAAACAACAATCACGTCTCCCGACAATTGAAGAAGAAATCTTCAGATATCGTAAGCTCGTTGTTGAGAATATATATGATAATCCTCATTTTCTGGAAAAACAACAATCACGTCTCCCGACAATTGAAGAAGAAATCTTCAGATATCGTAAGCTCGTTGTTGAGAATATATATGATAATCCTCATTTTCTGGAAAAACAACAATCACGTCTCCCGACAATTGAAGAAGAAATCTTCAGATATCGTAAGCTCGTTGTTGAGAATATATATGATAATCCTCATTTTCTGGAAAAACAACAATCACGTCTCCCGACAATTGAAGAAGAAATCTTCAGATATCGTAAGCTCGTTGTTGAGAATATATATGATAATCCTCATTTTCTGGAAAAACAACAATCACGTCTCCCGACAATTGAAGAAGAAATCTTCAGATATCGTAAGCTCGTTGTTGAGAATATATATGATAATCCTCATTTTCTGGAAAAACAACAATCACGTCTCCCGACAATTGAAGAAGAAATCTTCAGATATCGTAAGCTCGTTGTTGAGAATATATATGATAATCCTCATTTTCTGGAAAAACAACAATCACGTCTCCCGACAATTGAAGAAGAAATCTTCAGATATCGTAAGCTCGTTGTTGAGAATATATATGATAATCCTCATTTTCTGGAAAAACAACAATCACGTCTCCCGACAATTGAAGAAGAAATCTTCAGATATCGTAAGCTCGTTGTTGAGAATATATATGATAATCCTCATTTTCTGGAAAAACAACAATCACGTCTCCCGACAATTGAAGAAGAAATCTTCAGATATCGTAAGCTCGTTGTTGAGAATATATATGATAATCCTCATTTTCTGGAAAAACAACAATCACGTCTCCCGACAATTGAAGAAGAAATCTTCAGATATCGTAAGCTCGTTGTTGAGAATATATATGATAATCCTCATTTTCTGGAAAAACAACAATCACGTCTCCCGACAATTGAAGAAGAAATCTTCAGATATTGTAAGCTCGTTGTTGAGAATATATATGATAATCCTCATTTTCTGGAAAAACAACAATCACGTCTCCCAACAATTGAAGAAGAAATCTTCAGATATCGTAAGCTCGTTGTTGAGAATATATATGATAATCCTCATTTTCTGGAAAAACAACAATCACGTCTCCCGACAATTGAAGAAGAAATCTTCAGATATCGTAAGCTCGTTGTTGAGAATATATATGATAATCCTCATTTTCTGGAAAAACAACAATCACGTCTCCCGACAATTGAAGAAGAAATCTTCAGATATCGTAAGCTCGTTGTTGAGAATATATATGATAATCCTCATTTTCTGGAAAAACAACAATCACGTCTCCCGACAATTGAAGAAGAAATCTTCAGATATCGTAAGCTCGTTGTTGAGAATATATATGATAATCCTCATTTTCTGGAAAAACAACAATCACGTCTCCCGACAATTGAAGAAGAAATCTTCAGATATTGTAAGCTCATTGTTGAGAATATATATGATAATCCTCATTTTCTGGAAAAACAACGTCTTCCCTCTACTAAATGTCGTTGCTCGAAAAACCTTGGTTATGCCGACTTTCTCTGTTGAAGATCAACGGACTCAAATTTAATTTAATATATATTATATTAACCAATATTCTGATATTTTGACTCGAAAACTATTATAATGAATCAATATATGATCACACATAAAACTTCAAGTTTAGCAAATAAATAAAAATTTTTCCCACCTTTGCCAAATTTTGTCTCAAAGGAATCATATCAGAGATCCATTGGCATTTTCTGTTCATGAAATGGGCTGAGATGGGAATTCTTATATCTTCAAGACCTACATCAGATTTACATCAGGGTTCTGCTTGACAAAATATCATTGTACCAAGTTCCACGCAGTCTCATTAAAATTAGTAACAAACCCATTGAACTTCTCCAATGGTGACTTTATTAAACTCAGTTTAGACTGATTTGATATGGAAAAAATTTAATAAACATCTAAAAAATGATTATATTATGCATTTTTCATCTCTCAAAATTTGCAGCGAATTCAAAACCAGACAAGATTCGATTTTGTTGGAACTAATATCAGCACTAAAAATGAACTTAGTTTGAACTTCCAAACGGAGTTTGTGCTTATCTTTTCATTTTATCAAATCATTTTCTCGAAAAACATTGTCTATATCTGTACATGTAATATGATACCAGTTGTGCTGTGGATAGCAGAATTACTTAAATTGTTAGGAACAAAATGTCGATGAACTATGTCAAACATTGTGATCATAAATTGAATTGTTTTCTCTTACTTATTTTACTTGCTGTAAAAATTTGATTTCCGAATCAAAATTGATTATATCCGCCAAATCAAACTCAATACCAAGAATAGTAAATCCTTTGAAACTGCTGATCTTAAATAATTTTTTGTTAGTTTCAAATTCATGACGAAAATTGTGAGAAATGCTCAAATACATGTCACAATAATGGACCTAGCGCCTTCTTATATTTCCTTGTATACATGAATAGAACTTCGAGCAAATAATCAAATTTAGAGTAACATCCTTTACTCATTCGGTTGATGCAAGATATTCTGGGGACGAGGAATCCAAAAAGTCAAAAATTTCAATTCCTCTAATCTCTCCTTGAGTAAATTATTTCTAAAATACTACAGGATTTTTGTTGTTTACAAAAAAATGGAATAGGATAAAACTTCGAGATATTTGAATTTTCTAAAAAGTCTGTGAAACACAGACTTAATCAATGGATTATGAAGTATTCAACCATAACACTCGTCCACTCATTTAAAACGCCCTTTGCTGTTTGATCAAAAACTGTATTGAAATATTTCATTTATCTAAAAATACCGACCAAATTTTGCTGAAAGTGAAAGAGCTATAACTACACTGCACTTAAGTGCAATAAGTAATAGAACCTCAGATTGCTTGACTAGGGTTCTGAGTTATACAGATGTGGTAGCGGCCACTTTTATGGATAGCGATGTAATGAGGTACAGCATGATGTGTACAATGTGAAATAGTTATTAAAAGTAATTATATGACCCAAAAATCCAGTAAATCCTATGCGACTGAATAGTCCCGCAGTATTCGACTATGGCTTCGTCAAATTGACGACATTGTAAACAAAAATTGCAATTCAGTTCAGATATGTTTGATTGAGACTGCGAAGAAACACATAATAAAATTTTGGAAAGTTTTGATGATGGTCTCAGCTACGCTATTTGATTTTCATATCAAATAATTATTTAAATTGAAATCCTGTTCAAAATCGAAATAAAATTGAATTTCAAAGTCATATATGTATGATGATGATGATTATGGAAAAATTCATGCAGTGAACTGCTATGCACCACAAACTTTTTGAAGATTATTATTAGGCCTATACAAATTGCGGGGTTATTAAATATTAAAGAATGTACATATGTACATACAGTGTCGGAAGCGGAATTAGTAACGAATATTTGATGGCAAAAACGGGTTGTCTTTAAAATATCCGGAATCATGCGAGCGACAATGTTTATATTTACTCATGGAAGCTAGGCTTGCTCTAGCTGTACCAGTGCATTGATCCGAATACTTAACAAATGTCATTGGACTTTTTGTAATTGTATTCGCGCTGCTTTGTATGATTCAAACTAATTTTGTTTATTTTAATGCATTTAGTAACCGTTTTCATGAATATTATTTACATACATGTATAAATAAATTAGCGTGTTTTGAACGTCCTTTATAGTTTTGAATTTGCAATTCCATAAATTCTAATTTATATATATATATATATATATAAGAGTGGAATAACTAATAGATTTGTCATGCCTAAACTATATTTTTGAAGATAGAAGATGTAACCTAATTAAAGATTTTTCTTGCTAAATTTCACAACAACATATATTTCAATTCTAATGTACATACACAGTCCCGGTCATAAGTATTGCAACACTCATCTTCACTCGAGTTTAGGGTGAAAAATGTAATTTACCCTGAAATATTTGCGTAGATGTATTGTGTTGTTTCAAAAATATTACCACTCAAATTTTTCTAAAATCCCATTACATTGGTTGAATTTACATCAAAAATAGTGACGTAATAGGATTTTCACAAATTTACACTCTTAATAATTCAAGATCTACTGAATGAATTCGTACACAAAATGTAGAATAAACTAAATTTTTGATGCTGAATTCGATTTTTTCACTTCAATTTACATAGCATCAATGTTTGTGGAGATAGTTTTTAAGGTGCCCCTTCACAGCTAAATAGGAGCAAAACTAAACTTCTTATAAAAAGATTACATGAAAATTTGAATTCACAATGCCAATCTTGAGCTTATTGCTAAAAGTCAAAGATATTGTGTTAATCATTGCAGAAAAAGATTGAGAAAATGAGTGTTGCAATGCTTATCACTGGGACTGTACACATGTATTAAGTTCACAAACTTATTAAGAATATAAATGATGCATCTTTCTTCATGTGAGCTTAGTTATCACGGTAATTATTTCATTCTTTGTTACATTTTGTATACTCCATATAATTTAATAAATATTTCTCACTTATTGTTCTTGAGTTGTACATTTTATTCAATAATTAGTCAGATAAATGATATTTTTTTTCCTACATTAATGATTTTCAGTTTATTTTATAACATATTTTTTCATTTCTTGTTTTGTAGTCCAATTTGTTCCATAACGATTTTGAATAATTTAAGAATCCATCCTTCATTAATTTTCTATTATACTTTAGTCTTTGCAAATGTAATTGTTCTTAGATTTAGATTATTAGAAATATTCCATTTTCATTTCCAAAACATCGATAAACATCTAATATTTTGAAGAGCTTCTAATCATTTACACATTATTTCTTTTTGCAGCATCAATTGATTTTTCTAATGCGTTTTTGTACAGACTCTTAGTATCATTAGAAACCACAAAACATTTGTGCTTTGCTTTTTTATGTCATTAGCACATTGTTTTGCATTGATATGGACATTTTATTCAGATAAAAAAATTTGCATTATATTTAAGTTTCAGATAATTTTCTATTAATACTTTCACATAAACTGACAATAGGTTGCAATTTGCGGTTGGTAATATTCGCTAAATTTTGAAGCATATAACTTCCAAAGATTTTGTATTTTCATAAAATCTTTTGGATATATTTATTCTTTGCATTTAATTTCTTGATTAACTGATTCACAAGAAGTGTGTCCAATTCCAGTGGATTTACCTATTTTTACCATATTCAAATATGAAACTATATGGCAGTGATCTGAATATGGACATTAAAATATAAAATTTCCGAACCATTTTCTGATATCATGAAATAGTCAATATGAGTGCTTAAATTATTAGCAGTAATTCTAAACGGAATTATTCTATTTATTAAAGAAAAATTGAAAGTATTGAGACAATTGTTAAGCATATATTTTTCATTGTTGTTTAGAAAATTTACATTCCACTCTCCCATTATCATTATATTCGTATTATAACTTATAGTAAAAGAGTCATTTTTTCCTATTTGTAAGAAAAAATATTTTGTATAAGTGTTTTGGATAATATGAGAAATTTAGCAATTGACTATTAAAGTTGTTGCTTGAGTTTTCATTTCCAACCCAGACTTTCAAAATTTTCATCTTTTACTATATCTGTTCTATATTTTGGGTATTAAAACATTACATTTCCCTCTGTTGTCATATTAAAGTGAAATTTTAGATTTCTTTCCTTTCTAAATATTTCCAATTTAATATAATCAATTGGCCAGGATTAGAATTATCATTGTCATTTATAAGTCAAGTTTCAGTTATGCCCAAATAAAATTTGCATCCATTTCAGAAACCAATTGGCTAAGTTCTGAATATTTCAGTCAAAGATTCTAATAATGTATGTGAAAATATCTAAGTGTATTTATTGAATCCATTAAACACATTTGAGAATTCGGAATATTCGTAAATATTAGTTTTGAAAGAATCAGGATTAATTTCAATGTCTGGTGTTAGTAATATTTTGATTAGTAATAGAATGTAAAAGAAATATTGTTTTGCAATTTAATGGAAATTTCTTTTTGAACATTTTACGTGGATAAACGTTTAGAAAGTGAACTAAGCTAAAGGCGAAATAAAAACTTACATAACAACAAAACTCAACTAGATGGCGTAGTATTCAATTCTTAGAATACTTTTATTAAGCAATCCAAAAAATTATTTGAAAATTACACACAATTTTATCAATTTTTTTATATTTACTGTTATTATTTATAACAAAGTCATTCTCTCAATTTTATATTTTTCGTGACTATTTTGCTATTAAGAATTTGGCTCAGCGCATTATTGTTCTTATTAATTTAGGTTGGTATTTTTTGTCAACAATGATATACTTAGAACCGACAAACACTTTCTTAAAACTGACAATGCAAATTTATTTTAAAAAAATTTGTTTAAAATAGACGAGAAAGACACATTATTTTAAATAAAAGTAAAAGGGACATAAAAATTAACTTTTATAATTCAAAGTATCTTATTAAATAAAATTTGTATGAGGGCTGGATGCTTATTTTTTCAAGTTAAAAATCAATATAATTAATTAACTGTGTATTTATTTTTTTAACCTTAAACTGTTTGAATTTGTTAGAAATGTCTGAAGAGTTACATGCAATGAGCGTGCGCACTAAAGACACCGTTTTGAAGACAGGCTGGAGGCGCACAGTGTACCAGTGCGCACATAGAACTAAATTTAAATGCCAAGCCATGACCTATGTCTATAGAAAAGGGGAGGAGGAAATTGTTAAAGTAGGTTATTGTATAAATCTCACTCTCACAAGCATGAGGAAGAAGCTGTCCGTCGAAATGATTACTTAGACATTTTGCGGTCGTCGCAAAATGATTTACCATACATCAGAAGAGGAAAGCTAATTAAAGCTGGGTTTAATGTAGATCGCAAAAAACTAGGGAACGATCTTTTCAGGTTAGGATTGATAAATATGCTCACTTTAATAACAC
>CABFPE010000003.1:470211-499801 GCA_900660155.1 Hofstenia miamia
CATGGCTGTCGTGTTTAATGACGGAAACATATCGAATGAAATATTAGTTTTAGGCAGGGCCTTTCAATAATATATTGCTAATACAATATATTGCAATAAATAGTTTGCAATATATTTATTGCAGCCGAATTTCATTGCAATATTATTGCAATATATTGCAATACATTGCAATATTATTGGAGTTGTTTTTGAAAAAAATTTCCTGGGATCTCTCAGGAATGTAGGATAGCCGATTCATACATCAATACAAAATTTATTTTGCCTACATCTGATGTTGTAGAAAGATTGTTTAGCATAGCGGGTTTGGCTTTTTCAGATGTTCGTCAGAGTCTGCTACAGTACTAATGAATTTAGAATTCCAAATATTTCTACATTGCAAAAGAAATTTCTGGGATATGAATACCCTAAAGGAAATTCTACGTGCTGACAACCGGCTTGAATAGATTTTTGAATTGTACCGGTACCAAGTTTCATATTGGGCCTTTTTAGTTCAATTAAATTTTGTTGCTTTGTTGATAAATTATTAACTGCGAAATATGTACTCTGTATAATAAAAGAGTCGATTATTGATTTTATATTGCACTCCGAGCAAAAAATATATATTATGACACTTTGTAATTATATTGAAAAAATTTCTAAACTTTCAAATATGTATTCCAAACATTTGGCTGGACTCATGTTTATGTATTCAGATAAATGTACAATGAATTTGACTAACTGACACGAAGCTATCATAGGATTAGCAAAGTCCTGAAACAAATTTTGATTTTCTATATTTAAGAACAAAATATTGCAATATATTGAAATATATTGTAATATTATATTGCTAGCCAACTTATAGTGCAATATATTTATTTTGCATTTTTTGTATTGCAATAATATTGCAATACATTATTGCAAGGCCCTGGTTTTAGGAATATTCAAGTTTTTACCAGTACATATTTTGTATGCGGCGCCAAATGCAAAATGGATTGCGCGAGGCCCAGTTCTACCAAGCATAATGATATTAAGTGAAAATTAAAAAAAGTCTAGGGAATGTCTTATCGTGATATTCTGCAATAGTAATATTAAGTATAAATATATGTCTTTCAAAATCACCATCTGATAGTAATTGTGTCACAAGGACTTAATAAATAATTTTTCAGCATTTATAATAGAGAATAAATTTATCTTTGCATTTTATTAATTAAAATCACAATCAAAGCAACTTTACCTTGCGGGCCTTACGTGTAGCAAAGTCATATAGACTATTGTTAAAATTCAGTTTTCTACACAGATCATGCTCAATGGTTAGAATTGCAAGTCCTTCAATCTATTCTCGGGAATGTTGACCTCAGGTAATCCTTCATTAGCTTGAGGCGCGAAAATTTTCTTTCCCCAAATGCCACAGTTACGGGTATTTTTGAAAATATACTGAGTACAACAAAGTAGTTTGGAAAAGCAGTGAATCTTTCATTATCGGACAGATAAGCCAAAATTTCTAGCGGGGCTTTGGTGGTATTTGGTAGAATATTCCCTAAAGATTTCATTTCATCAAGCTAATTCTTGCCCACAAATATCGGCCGACTGGCCTCTTGATAACATGAATGTTCTGTAAACTTTCTTATGTCATCACTCTAAAGGCTCTTGAAACTGCCAAGAAACCCGAGTTTGTTGGTTGATTTACGCGGTTCAAATCTCGTCTGCAGAGAATGAATTGCAGTGCCCACATTTCTGTTAAAGCAATTTATTCTGTAGTCATGCTCAGCATCAAGTATGAAATTTTCCTCAGATTTATCATTCTGCCTTCTCATTTGACGTTTGGCTGGAAAGATTGCAACAACTTCCATGTCTTTAGCCAATTCATTTGCTGTACAAGAATCGGAATAAACCCATCAACTCTTAGTTTTTTTTAGTTAAGTCATCAAGTTGTTGCATGGATCCATTGCAGGGCTGAAATCTACTGTTTTGCATTGCAGCTATTTACTCACAAAATTGACTTGGTAGAGCACGTCATACAATAGCACAAATGACACTAAGAATTTGTACTGCTTCAATGTCTCTGCCTGACTTTTAGTAATTGCATCATTAGCCTCTTCAGCTAATTCATTGAGTGTATCACAAATTTCAGGCAATTGATAACGAAGTGCTTTGACACTATCTATTCTACATTCCCCCCTTGTTTCATACAGATGTTCTACAGATAAATTGGAAACATGCTTTCTGAATAATGACCATCTCTTTGTAGATGCTGCAAAGATAGAGTACACGCGTTGTTAATTACATATTAAATTTGATGCGGAAGTTATTAAGATAGGGCATTCACCATTTATGTATCTTTTAACTAAACAACTCAGGGGAGAGAGAGAAAGGAAACTCAGGAAGGAACTCCCCCCAAAGTCGCCTGGATAAATCACTGCACTTGCTACAACGACGTAATAGATCAAAGAACACTGTAAAAACATTAAAACTAAAACAACATGCTGAATTATAAATAATTATAACGTATACAGATTTAATTTAACAATTTACCCCTAGTCTATAAAAGTGCGGCCCACCTGCGGTCGCATAGGTTGCAGGTTTCTAAGGCCGGCCCTGTTTGAATACCCATCTAATTTGGGAATCGATTTTGTTAGAAAAGGAGCTGTCAATTCCTATAATCAAGACAACAATATGACAAATAACCAATGCATTTATCAGCTTTTAATATTTTAGAGACAACAACCTTATTTAAAATTGAAATAATCTTGATGCCAATTGCCAGTAGTCTGAGCATTGATTGCATATGGTAACTAAATTTATGGGTATTGTCTATTACTATGCCCAAATATTTAAATATTTCCACAGGTTCAACAGTTTTGCCAGAAATATTAAACATTCTACTGATTGTATGGTTTGAGTTAGGCTGAGGAGACATAATACATAATTCTGCTTTGTGGGCCAATATATTTTGAAGTAGTTATGTAATTCTGAAATTTGTTTTCTAAGTTTGTGATTGACGATTCAAGTAAAATCCCACATGTAAAAATGCAAGTGTCACCAATATATTGATTGAACTCATTGCAGTCTTAGCATATGGCAAGTGTGTTTAGTAATTGTTTTCGTAAATATCAAATTTTATATGTGTATTTGTTCTTTGATTTGTAGTTTTTTGACGCCATTCATAGTTGTAAACAGCATTTATGTTGTAAAAAGCAACTCTAAATATTGATATTTCTATAACTGGAAATTTCTCTTCAGTATCATTGCTCTCTCAAATATGTATAGTATTCAAATTATATGTATATATATATATATATCATACAATTCTATATTATCTCAATTTCTTCCAGTAAAATATATATGTAGCCATTTCACTTCATATAAATCTATATCGACCTATTTCTCATTGGTAATTGTAAAAAATCGTCTGTATGCCTATCATCGATTTATAAGATGAACAGGTCTATATTCAAAGACAATTAAACTACCACTAAAAGGTTACTTGAAAGAAATGAATTAAAAATGAATGGAAATAAATTTTGAATACAATGGGCAATGTTGAGAATAACGTACTCTTAAGAAATCTATAAAAATATCTTCAAAAAAATTATGTTTGAAAAATTCAAACACCCAAAATTGTGAGTAATTATTTTTATTTCTTTACTAATCGTTCATTCTACATTTGATTCATCATACTTTTCTTAGTGTAGTTTGACATACAATTCATGGTGCCAAAGAGGAATACATGTTTTTAGGACAGAACTATTATATTTAAGAAGCAACATAAATTTTTTAGTAAACATTGCAACTCAAAGCTTAAAATGAAAGAGCTACTCAACATGGGTTTTTAGCCCAATTCTTGTAAAAGGTTCTAAGCTACTTTTATGAATGAAATAATATTATTGCACAAAATTCAATACAACACATTTGATTAGTGAAGTGCATCACCTGTTTGGTGACTCAGGAAAATTATAATTAAACGTTGTGTGAAAAATGTGGTAGACAATAAAAATTCAAAAGAACCTTAGAAAACAGTGACAATTTAAAATTAGGAAAAATGGCGAATCTTAACCCGAGATTGCTAATTTTGGTTCAGGTACGTGTGTAACAGACAATCACGTGTTGCGCGACGGGTTTTTCTTGAATGTCACCTGTAACGTTTCATTGACGGGATTATTGTCTTCCACCAAAGTGAAAGACTGCTGTAGGCTGTCATGGTATGCACAAAATCGGTAGAAACTTAAAGATCAGCCAAAAGTATGTAAAGCAGTGTTTAAAGCATGAAGGTAATATTCCGTGTTTATCGATTTGCATCATGCTTCAATACGTAGTTATACTCTATAATCAATCAATTAACCGAATTCATTTAGATCGACAGAAGCTGATCACAGGGCCACAACCCGACGCCGAACCAAGCCATTGACACTCAATTGAGATCACTAGTTACAGTTGATTGGTTTGTGACTCAGACAATTATCAGTGCTCGATGTATAACGCGTGATTCCGTTGTGTTGCTCACCCTAATTAATTTTTTGCATTGATCACTCTTGTTATTAATTGACATAGCAATAAAAGAAATTTCGCAACCTGAATGCAATTGCTTGTTATTATTTTTACATTTAAATAACTCTACAAATAAATATAGATAATATAGATAACCTAAGTACATGTGAATGATCAATGCGGCCAGGAAGAATTGCAGTTGACATGGTCGGTCATTCACACTAACTAATCTAAGAATCAACTTAACCGTAAAAGTTTGGATCTAAAACTGTGGGTTAACCTATGGGTGACTATTCTCTAGTCATTTGAGAATATCTATTATTTGAATGAATGTATCGATTGGAAAGCTAAACAAAAACCCTTATTCTCATACACATAACCTAAGAACACACGTTTGTAGTAATCAGGCTACCGGATGCTCCACGAAGGGATGAATTGCGGCCGTGCAGCTTTTCCAGAATTCCTTTACCTGAATTTGGGAAACACCTGAAAACTACTCATGTGCTCGAACACTTAGATTTCCATTTGCATAATGTATCAAACCTGACGAAGTAAAAAATAAATCCAAAGTAAATTTATTCATCAACTAATACTTGTGAACGTTTTTATAATCAAAATATGTAAACAGTTAAACAACTAACATCTACCTGTTTTTGTAAATTTCAAATTTGTTTACGTTCCTCATCTGCAAATTATTACACAACATCAGCACTACTTAATTAGCCTAGCGTCTTGGTCTTTGACAATTTGTCAAACGCTTTTGGTGACAATGATATTAACGTAATTGTATAAATTCATTTGTACACATTATTAATCACTAAATGAATATTATCAAAACTTATAATAAATCACTCTTAGTTATTTTGTTCTCTTCCTGATTTTTGTTTATTGTCTTTTTGATTATTAAGCATAGGGGTGGAATTTAAAAAAAATCATTCATTTGAACAAAATCAATCCGGTTTTTATAAATGTCTCGTTGAAACAAATTTCCATCGAATTATTCCTTTCTTTCTGTATTATCAGAGAGTAATCATAAGACACGTCATCATTAAGCATCCATATTTACACAACGTAGCAGCACATATAACTGTAAAATACAACTGCTAGTTTTAAACAACCCTGCAAATACATTAATTCTTATTAGAACTCATATGCTACTTTATATAGAGCCTCATATATGCAGATGATTAAAGAGTTTGTTAAAATAAAAGAATTTTCAAAACATTGAATAAAATAGCCTACTTTGGTGATTCTGAATAACTACAAAATGCTTATTAATTTTTCTAAGCTATAGTAATATTTTTCATGTTCTTTGCAAATGAATTTAAATATTTTAAAAATCTATTCAGGCAGAAACCGTATTTGTATCCAATTAAACACTGATTCAATTCAAGCCCACATTGCTCTGAACGTGAAAATCGTAAATAAAAATGTAAGACTGGTTTTTTGATAGCCCTTTAGACAGCTTGATAAGTTAACAATTCAAATGATTAATGAGGCTTTGAAATGTGCCCAGATTTCAGAAAATCCCATTGAAAAACAATCAATTATAGAACAATGTAGTTTATAAACATTTCTAGAATATCTTCTATACATGACTTATGCAGTCTTTAACCAATGAGAAATTCTCCTGTAAAGCTTTGATGCAAGAGACCACAACTCTTGTATCCAAGTCGTCAATGTTTTATACATGCGCAAAAAAATTGTTCACTGCATCACAAACTACACTTCATACAATTTTCAAATAGCAATGAAATATAGAGAGAATAAATAATAATGTTTCAAAAATATAGAACATGCATTAATGAACAAATATGAAGACATCTGGAAATTAACAAGGTTAAACTGACCTCTTATAAAATTAATTAACTTGCTACATATGATAGATAAGAGTTGTAAAATGCAAAAAGTAAGCCTCTCTATAAAAAATTGTGAAATAATTGGCACAAACTCTCCAGGAACAGCTGGTCCCATCACATGGAAAAAGACATTAAGTTTAAGTTCGCATATGAATAGCTTAGTTCTAATTTGTAGACATACATATGGCTCTTTGCATAAACATTGTAACAGCGTTTTATATAATCACTGTTCAACTATATAGCTGTGAAATTTTACTAAAACCGCAATTTAAAAGTGCTTAGATATGCTTTAATTGGAAGATAATGGGGCATAAACACGGAAAATCTCGAAGGAAATTACAAACCTAGAAATATCTTAGCGTAAGCACGTGTATATTAGTAAAATCTCTTGTGGCGGATTATTTGCAACAAAAACTTAAAGTTGAAAATGTCTAGATGATAAATATAGCAAATAGATGTCAAGGTAAAATTGCTCACAAAAGTGATCCACGTTCTGTTATAACTAGGTCTGTTCACAAATGATAGAAAATAACCATTCTTCACAGAAAACTTATTCCTTGTATCTGACAGTAGCTAGACAAAACTTGGATTTATACTTGAGCCGCAACTAGATTTTAGCAATGACCGAATGTATGAACTTATAAATGAAAAATGTGAAAAGTCTTAGTGATTCCCATTACTAATGAATTTACAATTAATTAGCAGCAGGTCCTCTAATTTCGTAGTTTCCCTTGTCTAATTACGTATTTAGCGCATTTTAATAAATCATTCATCTTAAATGCACTATAATCTATCATGTGAGACTGATTATAGAATTTTCGCTTTTAAATTGACAGACTGTTTGCTTTGTTAAATTCTTTAATATCTGATGTTGCAATATATTCCTATGGACATTACCTTAAAATATCTATTCTCGACACATTAATTTGTATATTTCATAACATGCGTCTAAAAAACATAACAAAAACAACTTTAATACGTATTTAGAATACATTTCAAAATTAACAAACTTCTATTCAGATATTAATACAACAAATTATGTAAAATTTATAGTCAATAGAATACTCTACATAATTACAGGAATATACACATAAATACTAATAAACAACAAAAATTAGAAAGCAAAATTGAAATCATGCTCCAATGTCGAAATTTCAATATAAAACAGGCAAAGGTTGGGAACTAAATTTTGACAGCGAATCTGATATAGAGTTTGAAACAAGACTAAGTTTACGATAAAAGTCTACATCTTCAAGAAACCGATTTGATATATACTTTTCATTAATTAGATCAGACTGCACACCGAATACTGCACTAGCTTTTGATACACTCATTCCATTAAACTGCACCGCAGCCAACGCGCAACGAAGTTTTACTTGCTGCTCTTTTTCAGTAATTGGAGCTTCTCTTTCTACAGTTGAAACGTCACTTGAATTAGATTGTAAATGCTTTTGAAAAACACTGCGTATGAATTTTTCTGATGGTTGAATTGTGGAATCGGTTATACTAATAGCGTTCTGAAGCGACACTTCTTCTAAAAAATTTACTGCTGCTGGTTCATCCGATTTTCTTTTTGATGATGTTTCTGATATTTGTTCGAGGTTAGCTTTATTTAATTTTATTTTATTTAAATGATTTCTAATTGTAGATCTCGGTACTCCGTACACAATAGAAGCACGCCTAGTCCCCATTTTCCCATCGCATACATCTTTCAATGCATTTTGTAAATCATCGTAAGTATAAGGACGTTTTTGAGGCGTTAACACCTCTGCGGCTGTTAACTTAACAACCTGGGAAACACTCATTTCCTCTTTTTTAGAAGCCTTACACAAAGGTTCCTGACTTGAACAATCGGTATCGGACACTCTTTTAGATAAGGATCCATGCAATGAATTTTGCAACACCGAATCAAGATAATGAGAGACTGAATTTTTAAGCATACTTTTCGGTAACTCAGCGATGCTGTTATTAGGTGCATATCCAAGATTTTGTTTCATATCCAAAGACGTTGGTAAATTTAGTAAAATTTCAGGGCTAATTTCTTGAAGGATTTTCTCAGAAAATCGTTCTTTCAAAATAGGGAGAATTTGCTCAGGCAAATCAGATCCATAATCGCTTCCATTATTATCGGGAACATGATCAGGTATTGGATTAAATTCTTGATAAGGATAGACTTGAACATCATCTCTCGACGATAATTTACGCAAATCACAAATATACTTACGATGTTCAGAAAGTTTTTTATAAAACGCTTCATTACGTGCAACACAAAGAGAACAGTTATCAGTAAAAGAGAAATCAAATAATTCACTATTATCAGTCTCAACGTTAGGCAATGATATTTGACTAGAAAGTTCATATTCAACAATACTCTCAAATCCCAGTAAAACTAGAATGCTTTTTTTGTGTTTATCAAAAATTCTCCTTACATGCGCCTTTTCTGAATTGCAATAAGTTGATATACAAGCTGTTGAAATGGACATAATTAATGTAAAATGAACACTAAATATTGATATGATAAATTAAAAATAATACTAAAACAACCACGAAGAGTAAATGTTCGTAATATATAAGTTCGTATCAATTAAAAATTAAGTTCGTAAAATTTAAGGTCGTAAAATTGTTTGTATAATATAAGTTCGTAAAATTTATGTTCGTTTAATGTTTCGTAGCATTGAAGTTCGTAAAGAGCTTTATATTAAATTACATATAGTTTTAGCAGGAGAAAATCCCTCTGGTAATTTATCTTACATTTTTCAAATTTAATTGTCAAGAGGCATGGTTTCACTTTTTATGAAGTAGTTATAGAAATTGAACGCTACAGTGCATGCCTTCCTCTTACTTTTATATTTAAATCTACTAGGCATGTCAAGTTGTATCTAGATTATTAATTTTGCAATGCTGACTTTACATGAGTTGTCTAAGTTTTTTGTCCTGCAAAAGATACCTTTATTAAAGACATATTTAAGATATAAAACAGCATCCATATTTGATTGTGGCTACATCATTGGACTACATAAAGTCATTTTTATGTCAATAAAGTTGCTTATCTAGTTGGTGACTGAAATAAATCTAAAATTTGAGTGTATTTAGTGTTCTTACAGGTAGATGCAAAAAACTGATCCTTTAAAAACACTTATAATGAACTACAGGGTGCCCAGCAAAAAGTCAAGAAATTTGCAAACTCTTTCAAAATCGCTTTATTAAATTAATAAACATAACTAACTGATTAACATTCTAACTTGATTAAATCATTTTTGTTTTATTCAATGCTTCATTTAGAAATAATTTCATAAGCATTAATTATGACTTCTGAGCAAGTGACCGATTTTCAGCGCGAAGTAATTGTACTTTTTAAAACAGAAAACTCGACATGGGGCCTCTCTAAGACTCCAATCTTGTTATGACAGTGATGGCTCACATTTCGAACATTTCCTCTGAACTCTTTCATTGTAATATTCAATAAAACATTAAAAAGTTTAATGTTAATCAGTTAGTTATGTTTATTAATTTAATAAAGCGATTTTGAAAGAGTTAGCAAATTTCTTGACTTTTTGCTGGGCACCCTGTAATTTAAATTCAATTTTGTACTGCTAATGACGTCATTTTTATGAAATGTGGTAATGGGCTGACTTTCGTATCTTTAATATCGCTTGAATAAAATAAACCATATTTTTTTCCTAGGACTAAAAATTTAAGCAAATCATATAGTGATATTAAAATTTTTTGAATTGATTCAAGAATTAAACTTTCGTGAAAGCCCCATTTGGGCAAAAAAGCGAATACAGGACATTACAGGCTATTTTGCATTAAGCAAGTGAATAGTAAAATAGCTTCAGATTCGGATTGTTGAATATGCCGACTTCAAATTTTGAAGTTTGCGAGACTGAAATCATCTTATATTTTTTGTAGTGGTTTACTATAAATTTTCTAGGTGAAATTGCATACGGATTTAAGACGGTTGTTTGGTATCTTGATTAATATTTTGTAAATTATAATAATATTTTCCACTCGGTTTTTACCAAACGTCAATACGGACAAAGCGGTAAAGAAGGCGGTTTAAACGACGCTGTTTAACGCGATTAAAAATCAACTTTTTATTAAGGCGATGCTTATTGTCTAAAGTATTTAATATATACCATTCAATTACTGAAACATATATTACTGAGAAATTTAATGCAATTCTTGTAATAATGCAAATGACTAGTTATTGGCTTTGTATTTGATGTTTCTGGGTATATGAAAGGATAACAGATCTCTATCAAGCGTTAGCAGCCAATGTTGATCACTATAAGAAGTAATGATTTGGAAACTACAATGATTCTGATACTTCCTTTCATTAAAAATAGTTTTTTCTATTGCCTTACTCAAGTCATTGTTTTTATTCTCAAAAACTTGAGCAATGAATATATACACATTTCCAAGCAATTGAGAAACATTCTAAAGCATTTTTACACTTTTTTACTAATGACATTCGAGCACTTTTGTGCTTCAATTTTTTAATGTAACTAAATGAAAATTCAACAAAATTTCGAACCTGAGGTGTCTTCCGATCCACTTGAAGTCAATTAGGCTCTTGAGTTTTGCATAAGGGTAACCGAGATCCTCTCATTCTGAAGATGCCAGTGACACTTGCAATTACGTCAAAAAATTGTTTTAGCTGTTTCCGCTGATGTCATTCATTTTATCAACAAAAAGCTAGATAAATTTTAGGCGTTGAGTGCTTTCTAGCACACTTTTATGAAGCTATGCATCTGTATTATTAATCCTCTGAAGCGTTAGATATTGACCAACAGCTTGTACAGGATAATGAAAAAAATTGGTTTCAGGAAAAATTTATACTTTGCGAAGAAACATATCAATCCAAACTTGGTTTATGATATTTAGATGGAACCTACAGTTATTTTAATGAACAGTAATCGCGATATCGTCATTAACAACTAATTTGATTCACATTGTTAGTTATCTTGTAAAATAGGCTTACAATGAGGCTAAATGGGCGTGATGTTCTCTAAATTTAAAGAAATAAAAGGCAATAACTGTTTTTCAGCAAATATTTGAATGACCACACATGTAATACAAAATACTTTTTGTAAGTTATGCTTGCATGCAGTATATCAAAAACCCTACTATTTTTGGGCAACATCTATTACTGAAAAAATTATTCCATAAACAAAATTTGCCTTCAAATTACAAAGAAATAGTCTTTTATAGATTGAGCTACTCCAAGCTCCTTTGGTAGAACAGACTGTGAGACAGGTTGCAAAATGATGTTCTTGAAGGAAGTCACACTTTTCATTGTGCAAAAATAGTAATCGGAAACCTCTTTGGCCAGATCATATAATCTTAGTAAAAGAAGGATTTTTACTCTTACGTTTTCAATGCATTTATATATTCTCGCTTTTTGTAGATGTACTTTAAGCATTAATTTAATGGTATACTTATAAAATTTAAGTAAATGCGAATTCTTGCTCTATGTATATTTCATTGGTACTATATTCTTGTGTTTTATTAATTTCAAATAATAACTTTAACAATTTAAAGATACATGACCTGAGAATGTCAAACCTCAATTTCGATATAAAGTTTATATGTATTTATTCTAGAACGTTTATATTAAATGATTAAATTATCTTATTTTGCAAAATGGTGATTTACATTTTTGAATAATTCATTGATGGAGTCACTGTTTATCTTTTGTGCACCAGTAACGTTCCTTTTTTCAAAACATATTTATATGAAAATCACAATTTGGACCCAACAATTTCGATTTTTTTGATTTAATGATTGTTCAATCTTGAGCTTTTTTGACTTTAGGTTAAATATTGGGAATTAGGAGGAGAAGACCATTTTATTGCTATTTATCAGCACCGTGGTTAAAATTTAGGATAGAGTATTTCCCCAAGTTTTTAGGAACAAAGGTGCGATCTTTGCATTTTGTTCAGAAGAGAGAAGCGTCTTTCAACCGAACATGTCGCAGTAGTGCACGATTGTAATTTTGCAAATATGAATGGACAGATATCTTGCGTATATAATTATGTTCAGCAAATTGTTTTGCTCGATTCTTCATTTGATATAATCCCGAAGGACATGTCAATTTTGTTTGAAGTCGAAACACCTCAAGTCATTGTATGCTTTGATCATAGAATATCTGCGGGATTCTACTTTGTCAATTAGTTCCAAAAGACCACTATAACAGCGGGTATTCTCCGTCGATTCCATTTTTGATCTCCGCTTCTGATTGTTATCTTAGGCCACGGTTAGACTAGGTGATTGGTTAAAAGTGATCTGTCACTTTTGAAAGCGTTGCACGTCTAACCACCCAAGATAATTAGCGATGTGACGATCATGAAGAAATCGTACGTGTTCGATTTCATTTGTGATTGATGTGCAGAGCGCGCAGTCTAACCACACTTTATTTGTGATTATCCTGTAACAATTACTAAAAGTGATTTGCGTAGCAATTTAAAAGGCTTCAATAAGCGTTGTGCCAAACTGAAGTTCATCAAATTATATTATTATGATATGTATTATATTTATATCGACTGTTTTTTATTTTAAAAATATATTTCCCTTACATTATTATATAATTTTGATACATATACTACATAATTTTACTGAAATGATTCATTGCTATGAACACAAAACAGACGGCTGGTGTTAATTTCTCTCTGTGCATAATTGACACTTAGAATGGCGATCAACATAGACGAAAATGACAAATTCACACAAGAAAAATTGTTGAAAGACGCAATGAATCTGTGATTCTAAACTAAAGAAAATGTCAAGCAGCATCGGCTGCGGTTGAGAGAAATCTTAACCACAATATATTGAAATTTATGTGCTGTTATTATAATTTAGTGAAGTAGAGTTGCTTTAAAAATTGACTATGCATATTTTTGTATTTGTTTTATATCTTGTTCTCAGTAATAGAAAACAGGTTTATATTGCTTAAATGAATCATTTTGAAAATTGGATTTTCATATTTTAGGGCATATTTAACTAAATCCCGCCATATTTTGTCACACAAATTAGGTCATATTTTGTTTGTTTTTAAAATCATATTTCTGGTTGGCCTTGTAATAATTGAATGATATATTATCCGGTATTCGGCAGTCAAATTATCCGGTATATTCAATTCACTATCCCAGTGGCGTACGCAGGGGGGACATGGTGGAATGTCCCTCCGTCAGGTTTTCAAATTTGATTAAAAAAGTCCCTATAAGTGATTGGTAAATAACAAGTAAGCTTCAGAAAAATAAAATTTTCAAAAAATAAATTATTATTATTTGTTCTGCCCTATAAATATATTTTTTGTTTTTATGTATGCCATATTTTGCAGATACTTCAATTTGATTTGCAATCTCAGATTTGCTTATGAAACACAATAATACATAGAACTGTATTAAGCATTTTCTAAGCTTGGCCAGTGACGTACGCAGGGGGGCATGGTGGAATGTCTCCCCCCCCGTCATGTTTTCAAAAGTGATTTTGACTGAATAAATCAAAAAATTGAAAATTTTAAAATCTAGGATCGTGAAATGCATTTTTAGGGTGTATTTTCTCAATATTTTAAAAAATTTTGGCGGGCCTCGCCCTGCATTGAGTCAGAAAATCCTGCGTACGCCTCTACCTGAATTCCATCCCTACTAATAACTGATGAAGGCATTAATGTCTAAGAGCTGAAATTTGTTAAAATATGCTTTACAGATAACACTATTTCAAGTTCACCAATAATTGTACATTTAATCATAATTTTTGAGATTAATTTTACTACAGTCAGAAATTCTGGTCGTTATTTCTTTATAAAACATTGCGCATGCGCCACAAATCACCTAGTGTAACCACTCCAATGTGATTGGTAAGCTGTTTTCATCACAACAACAATTATAAGTGCAATGCAGTCTAACCACTAACTGGTGATGCAATTTTGTAATTGCTTTTGTGACCAATCACCTAGTCTAACCGTGGCCTTAACATAAGCTATTAATTCTCCATCATCGGACAACGACAGCACTATACGTCGGATTTCTGGTAAATAATGGACTTAGTATCCGATGACAGCTCTGTCATGTACCCCATCTTGTAATCATTGGAATAGGTGGACTACCAATTTCATGAAACAAATGTTCTTGCTAGGTGGTCTTCACTGTCGCAGCCTTTAAAGTGGCCTCCCGATTATTAACATTCTTGTATTTGCTCCTGAGCTTTTCAGCACAATTATTGAGTAAATGCGCCATGCGTATCACATGAAAAAGACTTGAGTAAAAGTTCTTGACTTTTACCAGCAGCTATCATATATGCAGCAGCATAAGAGAAAAGCAAATGCAATTTTTCCTTGCTATCTTAATTTTTTCAAGGCGTCATCACTGTGCTGGGAAACGATTGCATGATTTGGTGGACCATCTAGATGTACACACACTAGCGAAAATACACACTCTGGAGCTCCAATATCATCTCCAAGAATGTTACAATACTTTCAACCATTGATTTCAGATTCATTGTGTACTAGGAAGACTTTATCATTCAGGACATCTATAACACGAGTTTCTTAGTTCTCTGAAATTTGTTCTACTTTGCACCGGATTGTTTGTCTCAATGTGCAATTACCATTTTATATCTAGGAATAACTTCTGCATGGTGTCTCGTTTTTTCAATGGTATGTTGGCTGCCGAAAATGCCTTCACTGCTTTTTGAACACAGTCTTTGTATGGAGGAGCAAGAAAGGTTAGCTGTCTTGATGAACTTGCTGCAATCTTGTGTCAATACGCCGCTTAATGGTTGCCGAGTTCCTATGGCTTTGCATAAAAAATTTCTTCGCGTGACGGACTAATTCATTGCACAGGGTGCAAAAGAGTATATCATTTTGGATACATATAAACTCAGTTGGAAATATATATATATATATATATATATATATATATATGTAAATATACATATGTTGTTTAAGATGTGAGTATAGACATTAAATGATTAAATTATTAGATTTTTCTCCAATAACACGATTTCTTGATTTTTAATTGACGACGGCCATAAAGAATAATTTTTTTCCACTGCCAAAATTTCAAAAGGATTTTCGATAGTCACTCTCATAGAGTTCGATTAAATGTAAGCTGTTCATCGTTTTTCTTATTGAAAATAAATTTACATTATGCATTTATCCATTCAATGATGACCCATTAGGCAGAAGAAGAAAAGTTATGCTGTGTTGAGTGGATTTGTTGCGTGACAATGTCTCTCTTAGAAATAGCCTTTTCGCATAAATTTCTATCAAAAAAATTATACTACTCGTCCACCTGCTTCTCATGAATTTCTTTACCAATATTTGCTCCTCGTTAAGTTGTTGAATGAAATATATGATCGTCAACTATAACTGTAGTTTAAATCACAAGACAAAAATTTAACAATGTTTTGTTAAAGTTTTATAATCATTAGATATATGTAAGCTGCAAATTTGGATTAATTTTTTATGAAGTCCGCACAATTTTGAGCTTATAGTGTTTTTTAAACCCCGTGTAGAAAGCATAAACAAATGTTTGCATGCTGCAAAGCTATTTATAATAGCATTTGGCAAATATTTAATACTCTTGCAATCGTTTTTTTAAATTGTAGGCCACAGCAGAAGATGTTTTATCATTGACAACTTTTTTACTTGATTAAATCTAATTGTCATTTTTTTTTAAATTAAAATCTACTTATACTCTTTTTCCTCCTGCTAATATAATACAATCAATACTGGTAGAATAAATTTATTTTGAAGTCTGCAGAAACCTCTACTTTCTATAACCATTGGGAATTTCGTATTTAAATTTTCAAATATATAACAACATTAACATCACAATTCTTTAATATACGTAATCTTTTTCCTTTTCTAATTCAAAACAACGAGAGCGTCAACACCAGTTTACAAATGTTTTTTATATTATTCCAACACTTAATTTGTGCTAGAATTTATATACTAATTCACTAAGCAAGAGATTCCTCCGAAATATTTAAGTTACAGTTTTCTAGAATTGCATGTCCAAATATTACCTGTTGCTCGTGGCTTATGAGAATATGAGTACTCATAACTTTTCCTAATATGTATGCTATTAGTTGAGAAAATAGTTTTTGTTATGCAATCTATATATGAACACCTTTTCTGTATGTGTACAAATCACATGATTGGACTTATTACGAAATGTATCGAATGTACAAAAAGCAACAAACCTTATTTTTGTCATGAAAAGTAAAATATTACTCTTTGTTTAACCCGACTTCATTGTTTTTACAATCAAATCATCGCATAAAACTTGATAAGGTATAAACTTTAAAAGGTTTAGGTGTGGAGTTGTTCATTTTCCGCTGATAAAGCAGACTTAAATTTAATTGGTGGATTTGGAAAAATTGTTCAATGTGCGATGTGGTCTCCTGATCAGCAGCATCTTGTTGTAGTGGGAGTTGATAATATTGTAACACTCATAACATCTTCGTTTGACACTGTAAGTGAGGAAAATATCTTGGCTTCACATACTTCTCAAAGTGTGAGTTTGGGATGGGGTTCAAAGAAAACTCAATTTCATGGCACTCAAGGTTAGTTGAAAAACAACATTACATAAAGCCTACTATAATCTGTAGTTTACTTTTCTATGAATTTCATGTGTGGAGGGAATGTAGGACCTAAAAGTCTTGGTGGCGACTCAAGTTTCCTAGCTCCGGTCCTACATATTATAATTGAAATAGGCTCACTATAAATGATGATATTAGCCAAAGTTTTGCGTAAAAGTCATATCAGTTTTGTGATCGATGTAGAGCAATTATGTTGGTCACAGTGGGAATATTTCTTTTTGAAAATTTATTGGAGTTATCTGCTGGTGATGTTATTTCTATTTTTATTATTGATAATTTCTCATATGTTGTTAGTAGTAAAGGTCGTTGAATTTAGAGCTATATTTACAACATGTAAAAATACAAATATTGGGCAAATATTGCGGTAAATAGCTCACAATTCACGAAATAAACTCCTATTTAAGTTACATCATTGTTTACCTTGTACTCTTCTGTATAAAGTTTGCGAAATAGCTATAAAGCGTGCCATAATTGGAGCGATATTCTTTTTAATACATAGCTCACGTCGAGATTTAGACTCAAGTGCTTTGTACAATTGTACATCGAAATTGTGAAATGAACACATCCGATTAAATTACTTCTCCAATAAGAAATTAATCAAAATACTCCTACTTACAGGCCGAACTTCTCGAATTCAGAAAATAACATATTGTATCTTTATGAGTTTTCCTCAGATCGATAGAAATTTACAGCCTCTACCAACAATAGTTATGTCGTGCAATATCATCGTTTTATAAATATAATTTTTTACGATTGGCCAGGTTTGAGAATTTTTGTTTGCAATTTAAAGTCAGAGGTGGTAGCGATCAGAAACTTCAATGGACAAGAGTCGTGTCGCCAACAGAGAACGAAACTGAAAAAATAAACTCTTCTCTATCACATCGTGTTTTCAGATTGTGGACATCTTTATTAGTTTTTGAGATATATTTTAAGAACCATAACATATTTAAAGAATCCGTGCGATATTTAATCGAATTAATCATTGAAGTGTTGTCCCATTAGGTGATTACTTGCTCATCAATAATAATAGAGCTTTGCTAATATTTATTGACAATGATTCATATATCGCAAGATCATTCATAAACGTCTACGATTTTGATTGGTTAAAATAGTTTGTTAACCAATAATATTGATTAGAATATGTGTCTTATTTCTATATAATAACACATCTCAATACCATATGAAAATTAATATTGTAAGTAAACGTCAATATATGTTTACTACATAACTATGTTAATGACAGACAGCAATTAATCACAATTTCTTGCATTTTCATACAGTTTCTATTAGTGACCTCGAAATTTTTTTAACCCTAATTTATTAATGCGGATTTTATATTTGTCAACGCAGATAGGGAAGTTTTACTTAATTATACAGAAGTGATTGTTGTATTATCCCTAAATATATCTGAATGGAAAACATATCTGATGAGAAAAAATTCTAAGAAATTAATTGAAATATTATATCTGCTCATAACGTTTAAAAAACCTTGTTACTTTCATGTTAGTTTTCCTGACTTCTACTCAGTTTTGTGTTCAAATGCATGCGGAAATATTTGATTACATTTTGCGATTGGGGAATATTATTCAAGGAATGTTAGTGAAAATTTTTATTGAAGACCTTCTAAGACATCCCCCTCAGCTAAAGAAGTAAAAAATATGCAATTGACTGCAGGCTAGTATATCCGCCAAAGTAATCTCCCAGGCATTCAACAAAGCAAGTCCAACAATCACAAGATGAGATTTCCCATAAGCCCTATAAATCAAATTGATAGATAACGAGCATCTCGATACGGTCCAGCACCATGAAGATCAAATTCCTTTCAAACTTTTAGAAAAAGTGCCAGGGTCTCACTTTTTTTGACTCACCATCGTACATAATTGAAAATGAAGAATGAAAATAGTGCCTGCAAAGAGGGAAATAAATAAAAAATTCGCGTTGTATATCAAATGTTAATTCTTAAGTAGTGGCGTACAGATGGGGAGGCCAGGGGGGCCAAGGCCCCCGCTCGAGATATAATGGCCACCATGCTGGCCCTCCTCACTAAAAAATTGGTCGAATGAATTTTGATTTTCATACCAATTGAC
Organism: Hofstenia miamia; assembly: GCA_900660155.1. Classification (NCBI taxonomy): domain Eukaryota; kingdom Metazoa; phylum Xenacoelomorpha; order Acoela; family Hofsteniidae; genus Hofstenia; species Hofstenia miamia. The sequence goes on from CABFPE010000003.1 coordinate 489,230, forward strand.
TCTGAATCAATTATATTCATTTAATATATCCGTCTTTGAAGTAATTTAGTGATTGACATGCAGTTCATCCTTATAACCTAGGGTAGGGCTCGTGTCAAGCATGAACAAAGGCGTACATGTACTGGCTTCTCTAGTACGGGCACGGACCCGGTATACGGGCTCTAAATGGAGCATATGATTGCTTGTCGTTGTTTGAATATGCTAATTTTTAAATCCATTTTTTTGAATTACATTATACTTATTAAGTAATAGGAATTTTCTATCTATTCTATATATCGATTTCTGAATATGTATTTCATGAAAGACTAAACTTCATATGACCTGTCACGCGAAAAGGGTATTATCCGGATTAATTAAAATTTTTTCAATTTTTGTGACAAATCAAAAAGCAATGGTAAACATTATATTTTGCAGGTAAATCATGACAGGAAGTATTTTAGTGTGTGACGTTGAGTTACTCAATGAGAGCCGGACAGGTTATCTTCCCTCGCTTTGTTTTAGTTTGGCCGGGTTGATGGCAGTGGCTACATGCCCTTTTTCTCTGTGAACTAGATTGTTGTTCGTTTGAGGTTGTAGTAGAGTGTTGTTGACAGCTTGGTAAAGCACAGGTAAGATTTGCAGCCTCAATTGAAGAGCAAAACGGTCGAATTTCATTGTATAGGTACCACTGTCTTATGATATCTAAACCTTTGGGCTGAATCTCTGTTGGCAGACCGGTAAACCTAGTACTCGCAGGTAATATCTCTTCAGTTGTAGGGGCGAACGAGAAAGAGACCAATGCGGACCCAAGAGTACACGTACTGCAAAATTTTAGAGCTATCTGTATTTTATTTAAGCGAATACAGCTCTCTATTTAAAGCGCCGTTTTCTTAAAATTACTTTTCTTGGGGATATTACCCATTTTGCGTGACTGGGCACTCATGTAGATTTCCAGCAGAAATTACAAAATAGCACATAAAATAGTACACTAAACCCTCAATACCATTGACCTCTTTTGATACTGTGTTCATAAAATTATCGTACTTATGTACATTATTTTTTAACATAAGATCGTAAGTTGTGAATTTCAGAAAACGTTGCATATTGTTAAATTGAATTAATCTAAGGTACCTATTTTGAAAGGTCTTACAAACAGGGTGGTATCCTCATGTGATAATCAGGACTTCGTTTCCAGTAAAAGATTAAATCAGTAGACCAATGTCATGACCATGGGAAGACTTGCCCCCCTTTCCCCTCGACACAAAACATATGAATTGTTCAAATTAAATTGAACAAAATACACCATAACGACAGATACACATGGCAATTAAAATATTTCTACAGTAAATCCCTCCAAAATTACTTCAAAACGATGAGGTAAGTTTTCCCACTGCTCTCAAGATTTCATCAATTTTTATTAATTGAATCGCTGTCTTGATTTTTTCTCTCAAAGCTTCAATGACTTGGGTTTAAACTGATGATAAACACTTTCTTTAAAAATACCCCAAAAGTAATAGTCAACATGTAAAAATCTAGAGAACCTGGAGTAAAAGGAGTCCAAATCCACGCCAAATAACATGATCTTCATGAAAATTNTGAACATCGTAGTTAATAATCAAACCATAATCAAAACTAAAGATAAGAATTCCAAAGAAATTTCTTCAACAATTGTACCAATGAATTTTGCTCTATCTATAGTTAAACCAAAAAAGTACCTATCAATTTCAAATTTCAAATGTTTGGCTGCCAAGATGGCTAAAAATAATGGAAGCAAATTCGCCCCCTTTCTTTTGCCAAATTAGTTGAATCAACAAATACTAATTAAAATCATTTTCACTGATAATTCTTAGTTGCAGAATACAAAACTAATCTAAGCTGATAATTAATATTTTTTAATTTATTTTTAATCACATTTAAGTTCAATTTTGTTCCTCTTTACTGACTTTTTCATTTACCAGCTTGGTTTATTTTTGATGATGCTACAATGTTTTAAATATGTTAACTTGTTAAAGAAGCAGCTAGTGACAAGTAAGGTTGCGCAAAACTTATGTCAGTTTATTTATTAGGATTGAAACACACCATCACATGATACAAATAGATTTTAAGTCGAGTTGTGTCTGATAATTATGTAGCATAATCCCTCAAGTAATCTGCTGGAACTAAGATGGAAAAGAGAAGAAAATAAAGATGATCAAAAACAATTAAACAACTTAAATTTTAATTTTTTCTTATAAAATATTTATAAATTAAATTTACAAAAATTATAAAAGCAAGTGCTTGCCAATTACTTGATTTGACAAAACATAGAGGGCAAAATCACTTCTCATTATTTTTAGTCAAACAGGCAGAACTGTCTATTTAATTTAACAATTCAAATCAGCAGGTACTAATTTTGATTTAAGTATAAATAGCATTGCAACTTTGGAACAATTGATGAATTATGTTCTTCAGATATCATATTTCACTTTATTATTTGATTTGCTTAATTATTAACAATGTCAAGCTAAACAGTTCATGTTGAGTAGTGGTCAAGATCCCATGATGGGAATGATTCTTGGGTTCTTTGCCCCTGATCATGAAATGCACTTAAGTTAGTTGTACAACTAGGAATTTTTGCTTACCCATTTAGCTGACTATCAATTGTATTTCAAAATGTATTCAATATTAAACTCAAGAAATTTCTAGTTAGCCAAATGTAAGTTACTAATTAATTCTTTTTCTTGATCCAAATTGTTGACTATAATGTGACCAATAATGAGACTGTTTACTATATAAATTATCTTACATGTAAGTTAGGAAGCTGCAAATTATTTATTAATTTAAATGCAAACAGTTTTTGGTAATAGCAAATTGTTAGTTAATTTTTACCAAAGCAGTTATATATATATATATATATATATATAATATATATATATATATATATACTGGGCCCCATCTCAGATATTTTGGCCCCCTGGTGCCTCCCCTAATTCAATATTGCTAGTACGCCACTGCTCTTAAGTGAAAAGATATCCTGAAAATCATGTTAGCCTACCCAAAACAATGTAATATTTAAATAGCTAGTTCGAATTAATGAACTCATTTACCAGGAGTTCAAATTTCTTTTTGCAAACAAAGAATAATACTGTAAACCGAATTTTTTCCCTAAAACATACACTATTCTTCGTTATTGCTTCACTTAAATTCCTTTATTTATAATTAAACATCAATAAATAGTTTACTTCATAAGTGAAGGGCCCTTAATTGATTGCTCTAATTAACGTTTGTTGATAGTCGCTTTTGTTATATATCTCTAATTAGTACAGTTAAGTTATAGCAAAAAACATCAAATAAATTATTTATATTATTAAAGCAACTTCTAAAGGTGCGTTCAGACGAGAACCTTTTGATGTATATCATTTGATATACGTCAAAAAGATGCTCGTCTGAACGCAAATCGTTCAAATTAGCATACATCAAAAAGATGGTCGTCTGAAAGCACTTTCTTAAAAAGATGCGCATCAAAAGGTTCTCGTCTGAACGCACCTTAAGTTAGGCTTGTCAGTGTTCCAAACAGTTTTTGTACGAACAGTTTTAATGATATGTGATATTTTAGGGAAGGCCGCTGCATTGACTACTTGCAATTATAGCCCATTATCTTCGAGGGATTCTAAATCAGCTGCGGTCAGTTGGAAGCAGGATGGAATGTACTTTGCCATTAGCTATGTGGATACAAACTCTGACATGCAATATAGAACGTTCAAAGTTGGTTATTATTGTTTAATGATTATTTATATATGTTTAGGTTTTTGACAATACTGGTAAGTTTATTTCTCTTGCTGAATCATCAATTGACGAAAGGATTGTTTGGAGTCCTGAAGGAACTTGGATTTTCTCTGTAATCAGCGAGTTTTCCAAGAAAAAAGTTGTATTCTTTGAAAAAAACGGTTGTTTCCATGGTGATTTTACTCTACCATTCCAATCTGATCAAGTCAACACAATTGATATTTCTTTTACTATTGACGCCTCTCTAATGGCCATTTTGGTTAGTGACGGTGAGAAATATCAAATATTATGTTTCTATTGCTTCAATTTTGCATGGCATTTGAAGAAAGTCTTTAATTTCAGTAAAAGAGTGTTATGCATGTTGTGGGATTCTACCAATCCTAAGAAGCTGTACGTTGTATTGAGCAACGGCGATTTGCGTTCTTATGAGTTTGCATTGCACCTTGATTGCAGTGAATCTTTCGATTCTATATTAGTAGTTGTTGATGGAAAGAAAGCTCTTGTCACCCCATTGAATCGCATGATTGTGCCGCCGCCTCACTCTGCCTATACAATTACTGCTCCTGATTTTATTCATTCTGTAGTTTTCAAGCCAAATGCCAATGATTTCCTTTTAATACTAAACAACTTGACTCTGTTATCCTGTAATTATGGTGTCACCCATGCCAAAGAGGAACTTGATTCTAGCGTATCTTTAGATTGCTCTGGTAAGAATAAATCTTCAATTACTTGTAAAGTCCCTCATGTTACTAAGCTTGCTATTGTGGGGATCGACACAGACAATTATGAATTTGGCGTATTGACGGATCAACTCCTGTACAGTCTTCAAGTAGGTGTCAATACAACAGAAGTTGTGTTTTTCAAACATGATGGTGATTCATATAGAATTATTAAGAAAGTCTATTTAGATTTTTCAGTTAGAATTATGACAAGAAAGGACATTGATACAATTTTGATTCAAATGACAAGTGGCGACATAAATTGTTTACAGTTTTCATCTATCGCATTGAATTCAGCTTATGTTAATATGTTTAGACAATTTGATTCAATTAAGTATGTCAGCAGTGATAAGTTTTTAGCTTTAAGTAACTACAATTTGTACAATGAAAATGGCCTTCTTTTATCGAATTGTTCCAGTTATGCGTTTAATGGGAAATTCCTTTTATACACTGGGTTGCCTGACATGTTGCATATCGTGGCATTTAGTGAAGCAATGTGGAAAGGAGATATTTTAAATACCTATTCCAGGAGAGTTGAGAGAGGTGTGAAAATAGTTGCTCTTTGCTCTAGCACTGGGAAGCTAATTACAGTAATGCCACGTGGTAATACGGAAACATTGTATCCAAGACCACTTGTATTTCAAAATATTTCAACACTTTTAGATGAAAAAAGTTTTAAATTAGCTTTGGATACTGTAAAACGGCATCGTATCAATATGAATGTACTTTGTGATATTGACTTTCAACACTTCATAGTCAACATTGATGAGTTTGTTGTTAATGTAGGCAAAGCTTCTGATCTTAACATGTTTCTCACTGATTTATGTGATAGTAATTTTGTCGAAGAAAACTACAAAAATGTATTTGCTTTGTCAAAATCACTTGTTCCGTCTGATAAAGTGAAGAAAATTTGCTCGCTTGTTTCAGCGTTTATATTAAAATCAAATACACTGATTAATAAAATGTTCACCACACTTTTGATGTGTTTTTGTAAAACAGATCAACTGGGCATTGCCTTGTCACATGTGCATGACTTGAAAATGGAAAAAATAACCTCATCCACTTCACTACTCGAGTGTATACGCTTCCTTGTCAATACTTGTAATTTTAAAAAGTTATTCAACAGTGCTTTGAGTACGTATGATCTCAATCTAGCTCTTTTGGTAGCCGAAAACTCCAGTAGTGATCCAAAGGAAATCATTCCATTTCTAGAATCGTTTAGAAGCATTTCCAATGAAGAATACAAGCGTTTCAGAATTGACGAGCATTTGAAGTGCTATGAGTCTGCGGGAGCGCATCTACTCAAATCTAATGCAAGCTTCTCAGAGATCTTAGATTTCACAAAAGCACATTGCTTATTTCGAATTGTCTTGCCTCATTATGAACAAGGATCCACTGAACATTTTGTTTTATCAAAGGAATACACAAGTTATCTTCAAAGTGAATCAAGATTTCAGTGTGCTGGGTACGTATTCTGGAAACTAGGGCATTTAAATGATGCCATCGCTTCGTTTATCTCAGGTAACAAATGGAAGTTGGCTTTTGATGTTATCATCAGTACGGATTTTACTAATTTGGAAAGTGATCTAGTTATAAAAACTGTAAAAGCCTTATTCAGTGAAAATAATCGCGATTCCGCCATTGCTCTCTTGATTCGTAGTACAATCGATGTTGACGATAAAGTTCAAATAGCGTTGGAATTTCGAGAATTTCGCATTGCTTACAATATATGCTCATATTTAGGGGTTTTGTATAAATACTTTGATACATTAAAATCTTCATTGCAGACTTCAATTGATGAATTAATTGAAGATTTGAACGTGAAGAAAGTGGATGTTGTTGCTCATTGCAAACGCTTGTTGGAAATAATTTCTTCGAAAAACAAGCGTCTTGAGCAAATTCAGTCTGGCGTCGACTTATCTGATGCGAGTTCAGAGTATTCAGTGTCAAGCAAGATTTCCAGTACATCCAAAGGTTCTAGCAGTCGTAAATCAGTTTATAAACGCCGTACACTAAAACGAAATAGTCCCGAGGAGGACTTATGTTTATTGGAAAATATTCATTCAAATGTTGGAGTGCTAAACTCGTGCCTTGTAGATGCCGAGGAACTATCTAAAGCTTGGTTTTTATTTAATATGTCAGATGAATGTTGCTTAAAATCTGTAATAAAATCTGTACGACACGGCGTTTTTGATTCCATCAATTCCCTTTACTCCAATCCGTCAATGTTTTCCATAGTGCCTAACACCCAAGACCTCAGCTATCAGTACCCCAGCAATTGTGTTGTATTTCCTCTCTCAAACAAAGATCTATATTTATTTTCTAAGCCAGAATTGTTTTCAGAAGGGGATATATTTCTAGAAATATAATTTTAATTGTCTATTTCCTAATATTGGCATTTTTATGCCCTATAATTTGCTGAATAATTTTCATTTCAAATTTAAATTATTTTAGCAAAATGGTAGTAGGAAAATTTTAAATGAGATAGGAGGTGACTTCTTTTTCATTTACAGTGTAAGAACGTTTCCACTCAGTTTATACTTTTGTGTCACATTTTCAGTCGCAGAACCTTCCAGCGGAACAAAGCCCCTCAAAATGGCTTTCGTGGTTTATCTACTGAAAACGAATAGATGAAGTTAGTTGTTGCTCTCGTGCGTTTTCGACTTCCTGATTCTGTGAAAATTAGCTTTGGGAAGAATTTGAATATTTTTATATAAAATCTGAATGTTCATTTAGCAATAGTTGATCATTATAAATTTTTAATATGTATGGAAAACCCATCATTAAATGTTGTAGTTGTCAAATCTTATTCAAGTATACAGGAAAAGACTCCTAAATGATAAAAATGCATTTTCCTTGACATGATTTTTGTTTCGTTTAAATGATTTAGATATAATAGTTATAAAAGTTTTCAACATAACATGGAAGTACAGCACCGGTGCATGTGGCTACATCCAAGTTTTTTTAATAGGTTTGAAAATGTGTTTTCAACACATTTTGCATCTTTAAAGGGCTACCCAACTCATGATAATGCTAATATATAATGAAATTGGAGTGGATGTCAATTTTGAGATTTTTACATTTTTGTAAAAATTCACATATTTTATATGCATTGCTTCTATTTTCCCATTAATTCATTTTAATTAACAATTCAACCATGAACGGATATGCATTCTTTTAGAATATTACCTTCTGTTTAGACGTTTTTGTCAAATTTTTTAGTTGTATATCAGGAGTTGTAGCTTTTTTAGATGAGATATACATGTACAAAAATAATATACTATGACAATTTCTGACCAAAACACAGTTAAATTTTACATTGGTTCAGGCCCAAAGTAATATAAAATAGTGCCTTATCTTTAATCGCAATTTTCTCAAAATGGATATTTTGCTGTATTTGTATTCTTATTTTTCATTTATTGGCATGATAGATGCTCCTGCGCTGTCACAATTTGGCATGCATAATCAAAATAAAATTATGAAATGGTTGTAAGAATTTTAAAAACCTAGTTTTTCTCAATTTTTAAGCTAAAAAACATTTTCATCGTAAAACGCATGTTTTACAGAAAATGTCTCTGAAAAGTGACCTTGTGATATCTTAATCATAGACAACTTCTGCCACTTCATAAATGTACTTTTCTGATCACAACTGGATTCAAATTTAAATGGCTGCTGCTGCTGTCATAGCAACGGATATCGATATTGCTGCTAATTTTGTAAAATCAAAAAGTATTTTATTGTACTATAAGAATCAAAGCAAATTTATTGCTATATGTATACAAAATTCTACAAACTAACACATGACAAAAGAAAAATAAAATATAAACAAATAAATAACTACAAATTAATATGTACAATATATAATAATATAATCAATGTTTGTGTGAATGTTTGTGTAGGTGCTCAATGTTGGATGTATGTTTCGAATGCATGAAGTGTATTACCGTCCCCTAATGTATATTGTTTTATTAGAAGAAACTGCTTCAATTTTTTTCTAAATTTTTTATAGTTTTTTTCTATTCGCGTTTCATAATCTAACTTATTACACAATTTAATTGATATGTGATGGAAGCCATTAGAATCTTTATCTAAACACAAAAATTTGAAATCACTTACTAAATTTAATATAGTCATTAAGGAAAAGGAGAGATGTTTATAGAGATTTGAATTTAAATAAGACAGATAGCATATGCAGATGAATTTGGTATAAAGGAGATAATATTTAATATTTACTACGATATACTGATGATTCATCATGTTTTTGTTTTTATACACCAATTAAATGTCTTTGATAGAAGCATGCGATGTTTTGAATTTGGTTAATTAAAAGAAAAGAACAGTATTGAAAATGAGACAAACAGAAAACATGTATCAGTTGTTTATGATAATTGCTTGATATTACATTGAGTAAGTGATAAAGATATCTAATGCCTGCAGTCATTTTTTTAATCTTATTCAGTAGAAATTTTTCAAATTTTAATTCATTATCTCCCATGTAGCCAACACAAGTGGTTCACTGGTGGGGAATAAGTGGCATGGGCAGCCACCAGTTCCCACCAGTGACAGGAGTGGCAATTACAGCCACTCAAAGCCACTAGTGGACCACTGATGGACCACTAGTGACATCTGATTTACTCATAATCATAAATAATATATGAGCTAATGCTTGCAAGTAAAATATTATTCATTATTATGAGATCTCATAAACATATAACATTCATTGTGAAGAGCTTTTTTGCAATTTTCTGCTTGCAAAAATTATAAGATATATGTACAGAATGAAATTTCAAAATAATTTATTCACGATTATTCGTGGACCTTGAAATTAATGTCTATATGAGTACTTAAAATTGGGCAAAAGTTATTTTTAATTATTGGGAAAATATAATGTTTAAAAATTGCAATTTCTTAAGAAATTGAAAATTAAATCTAAATTGGGCATTCATTATATTGTCTATTGTCAATATAAATTCAATGTAAATGGTGAGCTTGCTAGCACATCCTTTAACACTTTGTTGGGCTTGTGTTAGTTGAAACTGCAATGTTTAAACTCTATCAATATAAAAGTTTGCTGTTGTTACATTTGAGGTATTGCTCTGATGCTTAAATCATATTTTTGGCAACCATGGCCCACCAATTAGCCACCAGTGGTCCACTGGCGTATGGGTGGCCAAATCCACTGGTATTCCAGCAGTGGTCCACTAGTGGTTGGCTACGTCGGCTATCTCCACTCCTAAATAGCTGACTGAATCACTTTGCTTTATTGGCTTATTATTTATCATTAGTTCTATATCACTTATTAGATTTCTTTGTGCCTTCGGTGAAAAAATTATAAATTGAGTTTTGTTAATATTTAGTTTTAGTTGATTATTTGTAAAATAATTGTTTAATTTTTCTACATCTGTTTGGAGGTTTTTTGTAGCATTAATAACATTTTTTGCGGTACTTATTAGGCATGTGTCGTCGGCATATTGGTAAATGTCACTATGTGTAACATGTTTTATTATATCATTTACAAAAATTGCAAATAAAATAGTGCCAAGTACAGTACCTTAGGGCACCCCACCGTCAGTCGTAACCTAACTTGATTGTTTACTGTTTAATATTACACGCAGAATATCAAAATTCATGGAATTGAATGCCTTACTTAAATCTAGTAATGCTACACAAGTGCAGTTATTATGAGATATATTAGAGTTAATTTGTTGCGTGATCGATATCTGGGTGCTATGCACAGCAGAAAAACCAAATTACTTATTCGATAGGATGTTTTCAGATTTTAGGAAGCGTTTATTTGAATATACAACAGTTTTCCAAAGAGTTTGCTAAAAGGATGTGTAATACAAATGGGTCTAAAAATTTTTTGCATTTAGGTTGTCACCTTTTTTATATATAGTAGTTATATCTGATTTTTTTAGTAAGTCTGGAAATTCACCATCAATAATAACTGATTAAATGTGATTAACAATTATTTTCCAAGAATAGGAAAAAAATATTTAATCATAAAAAATGGGAGGTTATAAGAATTGGTTGATTTGTTGATATCAAGTTTCTTAACAATGTTTTCTAATTCATTGATTGTAGCAAGTCTAAAGGAAAATTGTTTTAA
>CABFPE010000003.1:513607-542456 GCA_900660155.1 Hofstenia miamia
TAGTTCCATGTGAAACTACTTTTTATTTTTTCGAATTTATCTATACTGGTTGCACAGCAGCAGCCAAAAGAAATTGTCAATTTTAGACTTTTGCAAAATTCGATTTTTTTAAATATTAGTGTAGACTAACTTTGGATAATTATAACTCAATGAGTTTTTATGCTATCGAAACAGTTTAAATGCCATTAGATGCGCACTGAATAGCTCTACGATAAATTAACTTTTAATTTTGAATTTCATTAATTTTCCTCATTTTTAGAGCAATAGATGTAATTGATAAAAACATAACTCTTTAATAGAATTTTGTTCAAACTTTTAGTACATTTTGTAGTTCGAACTTTACTTTAAATGAATCCGAAAACTTGGCATTTTCACTGCCAAAAAACATCAATAAAGGTTTTCCAATGAAATAAATACGTCAAATTCATTTTCAAAATGGATATGAAGGTTTTAGGGAATTTTTTACAAAATTTATTTTCAAATAGGCTCAATTGTACGCAATTTTTGGAAAACTTTACAATCATAGTTATTATTGCATGTTATTAATGTTAAATTTGCTGTTTTTTTCAAATTTTTTTTAAAATGTTTGCTAATAATAATTTAGTATTCAGGGGCGCTATTTTTTTTTACGAAAAATATTTAGTGGCGCTGTAATAGTTCATGTATTCAGCGCCACTATAATAGTCCAAAAAATGATATTTAGAGGCGCTATGAAAAGTCCAAGGTATTCAGCGGCGCTATAATAATTATTATTATTATTATTATTAATTCATTATCTATCTCCACTCCTAAATAGCTAACTGAATCACTTAGCTTTATTGGCTTATTATTTATCTTTAGTTCTATATCACTTATGAGATTTTTTGTGCCTTCGGTGAAAAAATTGTAAATTGTGTTTTTTAAATATTTAGTTTGTTGATTATTTCTAAAACAATTGTTTAATTTTTCTACATCTGGTTGGAGGTTTTTTGTATCATCAAAAGCATTTTTTGCGGTACTTAGGCATATGTCGTCGGTGTATTGGTAAATGTTTTATTATAGCATTTACAAAAATTGCAAATAAAATAGGGCAAAGTACAGCTTGGGGTACCCCACGATCAGTCGTGTTATAACTTGATTTTTTACTGTTTAATATAATGCGTTGCGTTGTTGTGCATTTTTTAAGAAGTTCATGATTAAATTTATTGAGTTAGCACTAAAATTATAATTTATAAGCTTGTTTTGCAAAATATCAAGATTCATTGAATTGAATGCTTTACTTAAATCTAATAATGCTACACAATTGCAGTTATTATGAGATATATTAGACTTCATTTGTTGAGTAATAATTGCGTCTTGGGTGCTATGGCCATTGCAAAATCCAAATTGTTTGTTATAGGATGTTTTTTAATTTTAGGAATGCGTTTATTTGAACATACAACAGTTTTTAAAAGAGTTTGCTAAAAGGATGTGTAATACAAATAGGTTTATATTTTTTTGCGTTTTGGTTGTCACCTTTTTTATATATAGAAGTTATATCTAATTTTTTTAGTAAGTCTGGAAATTCACAATCAATAATACATTGATTAAATGCGATTAATAATTGTTCACCCAAAATAGGAAAAAAACGTTTAATAATAAAAAAACGGTTTAGAAATTTCCACTTTTGCTTAGAAGAATTTAAATTTTCAAAAAATTGACTGTTTTAAAGCTAAATTTTTAGTGCGTAATTCCTAAATTAATTTCTTTGATATTTTGTAATTAGTCAAATTTATTTTGGTCGGATTAGCTTTAAGTAGTAAGGTGACGGACAGACCCGTACCAATGGGACACCCATGACTTTTTACCACATGGAAATGAAGCGATTCTATTGGACCCCATCTAGTATCGAAATATTTTTGACAAAACTTAATTAATTAATTAATAATAAATTAATTTTTTAGACAATTTGTTCAGACCAAAGTGGGAATTCTTGATTTTTAGCATTTAGGCAAACGGATATTTTGATTGCCAAATTTCAATGAATGTTTCTTGAAATCCTTATTTGTTTGATTTTCAATCAACTACTTAAACTCCAATAAATATGACGTGCATGAAATAGTGATAAGGGGATGTTTCAAGCATTTGAAAAATTAAATTACATGAAAACTGAGATGTAAGCATTTACTATTACTCCAATAAATAATTCAAGAACATTGCATTACAATAGGTTTTTCCATATTTTACAATCACCGTTTATATACAATGTTGTAATATTTCTCTTTCCATCATACCCGTTTTTGTTTTAACGCGATTTTTATGTGTTAATGGCTTATTTGCCTATGTCCATTGATGTAATATTTCTATTTTACCAAACACGCTTTTGTTTTAAAATGATTTTTGTGTGTTAATGGTTACTCGCCTATATACATTAATGTAATATTTCTCATTCCATCGTACACGTTTTTGTTTTAACGATTTTTATATGTTAATAGTTTATTTTCCCATCTACGTTGATGTAATATCTCTTTTCACCAACCAAGCTTACATTTTACAAATTATATAGTACTTGGGTGTTATCAAATGTCACTAGATATTTTATTTTGGAATTGTTATTATCGTTTTCATTGCTCATAGTTTAGGTCTGTGGTAACAATAGGCCTACTGGGGAAAGCCAGCCACATTAAATAAATGGCTTAACGCACTTCTGATGGCCACCTCCTGGGTGAACGTGGAAGTGCCGTCATATTTTAGAATGAAGATGGAAACTTGAAGATTGCACAATGCTGAACTTCATCACTCAGAGCCATTGTGTAATGTATTCTTTTACATTTATTACAATTTATGCACAATTGCTAAAGAATTTGTTGTTTTCCACCTCTTGCATATTTGTTTTGATCAATATTAACGCGGTTGGGAACATGCTCTAATGCAAATAACACATCATTTTTCGTTTGATATGTTTGGGTTTTGGATCTATGAATTGTTTTCCTTAAAACATGACGTTGCATGTTTAAACATTGTTACAACAAACACGCCCTAAGTGAAATTTGGCAATCAAAATATCAGTTTGCCTAAATGCTAAAAATCAAGAATTCCCACTTTGGTCTGAACAAATTGTCTAAAAAATTAAATTGTTCAATTTAGTTTTGTCAAAATATTTCATTGTTAGATGGCGTCCAATAGAATCGCTTCATTTCCATGTGGTAAAAAGTCATGGGTGTCCCAATGCTACGGGGTCTGTCCGTCACCTTACAACTGCTTTAGCTAGTTCAAAAGTTTCTGCTGTATGTTTAATGTATTCTTAGGGAAGTGATCCAAGTTCAATACGTTAGCAACACCATTAACAAATGGTGTTTTACGTTAACATGACCATAAACCAAATCATTAACTTACACTCAAAATAAATTCGCGAAAGCTGATGTTTACGTTTAGGTTCTGCATATTTCTTCAAATATATCTATGCAAATCAATTTATTAAGCGTATGCAGGCATTTGAAGCTAGAATTGTTGTTTACAGTGCATTTTCACTTGTTAACATATTGAATTTGGATCACTACCCTTAATTACTTGATTATCAGTCGTGTTTAAATTAAATCGTCATGATTTATTAACTTCTCGGCGGGTTTTTAGCGGTGCTACTTTGTTTAGGGCTTGATTGATCTGTGCCGCGATGCAATTTAGCGTGTGGGAACCAGAATTTAGAGTAAAAATATAGTCGAATGGAACATTTTTAAGTAAATTTTCTATGATCTCATCTGAATAATTTTTGAAATCCCAAGAAAAAATCGTTTTATTTTGGAAGCAGCTTAACTTGAAACTTACTAGTATAAATACAGAGTGCGTGATCACTGAAGGATTCAAAGATATAAGTCTTATATATAGTTTCCAAATTGGATAAAAAATAATTAATGTCGTTTTTCAAGTGGGAGTTTGCGTGTTGGTTATTTTATATTATAAATAATGCATAATTCTTTCAATGATTTTTTTTCATAAAAATTGAAATAGTTGATTTTAAAGTCATCTAATATGTTTAGTGAGTAATTATTGCTGGGAATATCTGAAATTTCATTGAATTTATACTTTATATACTCTACAAGAAAGTTCATATTTGGATTATAAGTAACATTAATTAAATCATTTTCTGAAGAATTTGCAGGTGATTTAATTTCGATCCATAATGATTCAAAAACAGAATGATCTGATTCAAATTCTTTCTTACGTATTGGATTTAAAACTTTTGGTACAATTAGCATGAGGCCACCACCTCTACTATCCCTATTTTTATATAATATATGTTGTTGTTGTTATTTTTAAGAAAAGCATTAAAATTTTCGAGGTCTGGATTGAACAAATTTGGATTGATATCATTGTTTAACCAAGTTCTGTAATAGAAAAAATGCAATTTTAAGAAAATGATTTCTATTTGAATTCAGACTTCTGGCGTTTAGATAAATATATTTAAAATTATTTTTATTATGATTCTGCAAATTCTCAAGGTTACATTCATCTAAAATTGGGCCAGGATTTAATTCTACATCTCCTGCTAAGATAATTAAATGATTAAAAATGTAGTCATAAATGAAAGTAAAAAACGATTTACAAAATTTTAGTGATATTTTTTAGTAGTGTTGATAACACAGTTTCTCTGCGTGTGCGTGGTAGTCTCATGTGTATATAATATAGTTTTACATTTTTAAGTAGCAATACAAATATAAACAATATGTTCCAAAAGTTTCCTTGTTCATTGGAAGAGGGGACGGTGTAGGCTGGGATGAACAGCGGGTTTTGGCAGTAGGGCACGGCGTGTGTTGTAAGATGCTGCTTTAGCGTAAGAAATTGTGGCTTGACGCAAGGAACCATATTGATTTGGGACATTTGAATGAGTGGGAAAGAAGTTCATTAGATTCCGAGTGAAGACTGAGAGACCTCTATCAGACAGATGGATGCCATCATACGCAAGAAGAGTGGAATGTATAGAGCGCGGCGAAAGAAGGAAATGGTCAAAGACAGGAATGACACTAAGATGACGTTGAGAGAAGCTTCTTATGATTTGATTGCAGTGCTTGATTGCGAATTTCTTTGAGAGATTGTGATCAGCACAGACAGGGGTGATTTCGAAGAGGTAAATAATTACTTTGCATATAGAACTACATTCCTCTGCAGCAGTTCCTATGAGCCAAAATATTGCCCAATTCAAAAAAATTAAAAATTCGTACATGCTTACATATTTTTGATTCGACATTGGGTATTATTCAAGATTGCAGTTTTAGCTTTTTCAGAAGAAAACTAAATTGTTAGCTGCCTCTTTCAAATTTGAAAGAATGCAATACACTTGCTTTATGTGATTGTGACAAATGTTTTGCTTTGCAAAATATACATTATTGTGGGAAAACATTTTCAACATTTATTGGTATTTTCTGGTTTTCCTGAAATACCTTAAAATTTCAGTAAAATTTCAGTTTGCAAATGGTTTTAAATTACTTATAAAAAGAAATATTGAAGCATAATATTCATTGTTAGCATTGAAATAGGAAATTTCAGCAAATTATTGCACTAAAATCTCATTTGTGAATTACTAACAAAATAATCTGGAAGTTTTTTGAAAAGTACAGTAATTATAATGTCAATTTCGTAGCAATTCGCTTAATAGTATGCAATAAGGACGGCAAAATTTAAAAAAAACAGATAAAATCTTGATAACATCTAATACAAAAATTTAGGTTTTCAAAATACAAATGAGGCTACCTTCCACTAGCTCCCAGGTTTGCCGCCACTGCGTAGATTCATTACATAATGGTATGTAAGCCTTCTAAAATCAGTTATAGTAAAGCCAAAACCACGCTTTTCCTTCGTTATAACACTTTTACACAATGACTTTTCCTGTCCTCATTCAAAGTGGCACTTGAATTGGGCTACAGATGATATCTTATATTTTTCGTAGGAACGCAGTGCAGAGCTTCATACCATTTTATTATTCAATGTATCAATAAATGCATGGAAAAATTTACTTAAATCTATAAAGCAAATTAATAAATTAATTAATTAAAACGAAATTAATAGATACTCCTAGATTTATAAACAGATATGTTGTGGTTGCTCCAAATTGATGACAGGCGCATTGTCTGTTTTGTATTGAATCTCCAATATCAATAATGGACAGATGCTATCCGTCAAAACCGAATGAATTTTTCCAAATTCACTGTTTGATAATACTTAAGAAGCTTTCTGGAACCGGCATATTTCACGAATCTCCAAATCCAACATGTTTCACAGTCTTCATTATGTCTCGTGTATGCAACACATTTACAGATCCAGGTGGCATCTGGCATAGTTTTCTGCGATTAGAAATCTAAACTTGTTTTTGGTGGACTTTCAAGAATGCTGTCGAGAATTAATAGTCCCACTTGATCTGTACTTCTTGATAATTGATTGACTGTCATTTCTGTGAAAAATAATGCTTAGAAATAGCTTCCTGGTAAAATATCATATTCTCTGTTGCGAAGATCTTTGCTACCTACAGAATTAGCATTTGAAATTTGAACTATATTTATCTCACTCAAGAACGTGAATTTATGAGTGATAATAGTAAATATCGATATTCAAATTCTATATTTCAATCGATTCCAACATTATGGCATTGTAATTGTAATATTACTGCGACACTAATAATTTAGTTGACTTCATGAAAATGACTCCTTGGCCTAAGACTTATTGTTGCTACTGTATTACACACGTTTGAACAGCTATAATCGCCAGAACAAAATTTGTATTTTAATTTTTCTTCAGAATCTATACTGAATTAGCAAATTTAGTAAAACATTCTCTAACTACCAAACTACCGAATAGGAGCGGTGCGAATTGAAAAAAGTCACTGCTCAAATTCAAATGTCATGAAAGGTCAGAATAACTTCGCTTTGCAATTCCACAAATTCAGCATGCTACAAATAAAAATCTGCTATTGGACTGTTGAGTAACAAACATTAAAGGGAGCAGTTAGAAGAAAAAATAGCACTTAAGCCCTATAATAAAAATACCGGCTACAAAAAGGATTTGTTTTTCGAGGTCAAACCCTAATAATAATAATAATAATAATAATAATAATAATAATAATAATAATAATAATAATAATAATAACAGCATGTATTATGTGATCAACATAGTAAATTAAGAAGACTACAAATTATAGTTTCTGTATCCCTTGGAGATGCAAACACTATATAAGTATAAAATGAAACTTTTGCAATTAAGAGAATCGGAGTATTCATTTTGAAGAAATGTGAAGAACACATTTTTAATTTCATTTTTCATTTCTCGTGAATCATTCAATACATTTATGATATTTTTTCGAAACAAATAATTGCACATTTACATTTACACCTAATGTAATGATGTTAAGTTTGTGTGATTCGCGAACACTGCATTAAATACACTGAGAAAATGGTTTTGCGGTTATTTTGAAATGTAGGCTTTTTATTGAAAATCTAAGAGTTCAAGATTATGACAATTTCGTAATTGATTAAATTAAGTTTGTTAAATGAATGGATAACATGATCGGAAAGAAAAAATTAGTGTGCCATGGCAGATGCGGCTTTTTACATGCGGTATCGCTTTACCACCGGACCGTAGAGCAAACCAATTGTACTCTAATGCACTGAAAATTGAATGGCGAATAATTTAAAAATAATTTCTTTTGCAAAACTACTTACATGTCAATGTCACTTAAAGATTAGCATGAACTTAGTAAATTATTTAATATGATTTTGCTTAGAATGTCCTCAATTTAAAAGTTTTTGGTGTGACCTGACCGATTTTATACGCTCTCTATTGTGACACAATTTTATAGTACCCTTAATCCCCATAAACCTTATTGGTTGGCAATAGTGCCTGCATTTAATGGTAACAAAAGATTCGATAAAACATAATTGACACAGCAATTAGAAAGCAATGGCAAATGATCAGAGTAATTAAGCAATTTCTGTGTTTCATACTGAGATATACTTCGCCAGATTTGGTTTGCTTAAAATGCTCAGGCTTTTGATTTTGGTGATATTACAGATTATTTGTAAGTAACTCCGTTAATTTTAAATAATATAGTTTTTATCTGCATTAAATAACTCAACAGATTTCATGTAGTATTCCCAGGGGTGTACTCGAAAGTAATTTCCAAGTGAGGCTCTACATTTGAGTGCTGTATTTTGATGTTATACTTTGTCCAATATTAATTTTCTTAAAAAATATATTCCAACATTCCACACCGTAAAATAACCTTAACCAAGGGGGACTGGGTCAACAATCGAAATTATCCAGGTGGACTGAGCCTCCTTAAGCACCTCTCTGTATTCCTCTATTCCTCTAAGAGGTTTACATTTAGAAAATGGAAATCCATTTTATCAAAGTTTCTAAAAGTGGTCTCTAATAGCATAGGAAGTTGTGTCAATATTTCACAGAGACAACATTCATGCATTGCTAATATTTTAATGTTCTTCAATTAGAAATTTTGGTTGAAGTATTAACAATAAAGTTTTTGCGAGCTTATTAATCAAAAAATATTACACACCTTAACAGAATCCATAAAATAAAAATTGGGAAATTCATCTATGGAAATTCTCCATAATTTTAATGTATATACCTAGATTAGTACGACAATTACATAAAAATATGAATTAAAGTGAAACGTATTTTCAATTTTCAAATAAAATATTATGTGAGACAGTCCCTTTAAATTTTTTTAAAAATTCAAGAAAAAACTTTTGCATGTACTAATTGCTAATTTACAACTTATTTTGAAATAGTTTATAGCGTGGTAATTCTGATAAGTGACTATTTAGTTGTTAGACTGCAATTTATATCAGTATCAGAAGGCAGTTCGAATTCACTTATTGTCCAAATTCAATTTGAGGATCCTCTTAACTTAGCGACCAACATCAGCTTCAAAATCAAAGGATATCATGGCACCATAATTCAAAAGAAAACCCCAACTATATCTAAACCAGGCACATTGTTTAAAGCAAAATTTGATGGTCTAACACCTAGTACTTATTACGAAGCCCAATTCACATATACACATATGAACAATACAGAGGTTTTGCACTCAAGACCATACATTTTTACAGGTTTGTTTAAGCTATGTTAAAAGCAGATGTATACAATGGAACTTGCAGTATATATATTTTTTAATAGCTTTATATTCTACGTGCTTATTTTCAATGTACAAAGTATATATATATATGAAGAGCTGAATTCCAAAAGGCGCTAAATCCATTTTTTACAAATCCAGATATTTGTACCAGAGCATAGAATTTAAGTAGGACTTTCATAACACACATTCATTTTATTCCAAAAGGAGTTATATCCCACTTTGCTGTATGCTCAAAGTATTACTTTTTTTTTCTTCAAACAACGCTATATCCATTTCAGTTTAGTTCCAAAGAGAGTTAACTCTGAATTCGCTATTATGGACTTATCGCCTTTTGAAAACAAGCTTTTCATATATATATATATATATATATATATTATTTACAAATTACATAGTTACAAATATATAATAAAATGCACACAAAGCTACTTACAATAAATATACAAAAAAAATTACAATACAATAAAATTAAAAACAATTTAAATTAAAAACATAAAAATTTAAAACATAAAAATTTTCGCCATGTATTTAATTTATTTAAATTGATTAGCAAGCAGGTTTTCTTTTAGAAATTTCTTGAACTTATGTAATGATAAAGATTTACGTAATTTTGTGATAGATTATTCCAGATTTTAATGCGTTTTTAATCTTAATTTGTAAATGTCCTATTTACCTAAAGTGTGAGACTGAGCACTCATCAGTAATATTTTAAACAATTGAGAAAATCAAAAGCGTCGGAATAGGATTTTGTTAAAGAAAAAATGACGTTGTTGTTGACTGACTAATTGGAATTAGTTTTGTTTCATAATTGAGAAATTTTTTGTTGAATTTTAATAATCTTCAGTACATGTTTTTTATGCTTTAAACAGTTACAAACCGGTTGTGTTTGCTGTTTTTGCAATTGTGATAACGAGGCATGAACCTATTATAGAAGTTCATGAACGAGGACAAATTTACAAAACGCTTTGTATGCGCTGTTGGTTTGCTCACTAAGCTTGCACTGATCTACTATTAATTGTGATAACATCCCCTACTTTCAGGGCCAGCGATAACCTGCGCGGGTCCAGGGCAAAACACGACCTATAGGTAAATTGAAAAAAGTAATGATAACAAAATCCCTGTCCCTATAATTTTGGTTTCACATCCTCAAGTGTTTCTTGTAAAACTGTTTTCATTTATATTTGCATAAACTTTAGAAATATAATTGCCGTATATGTAATTATTTAATTTTGTTCGATAGTGTTATCTATAGTTGTAATCATTTACACCTCCACTACTTAAAACATCGGGTCTATATCGAGTTCGGGAATAGGGCCCAGCGGTTTCGATATTTTTGATGTCGGTTCGGTTTTAACAAACCACGGTATCGGTTTCAGTTCGTTTTTTTTTAATTAAGCAAACGAGAATAATAGCCAGCATTGCAGATATCCTCAATTAATTTTCGTAGTTTTACAAATATTTCACAAACAGTAGTACATAGTTTATACAATAGCAAGCTATTTCTAGTTTTATTTCGAATCTTTTGGAGAGGCATTTGGTCCAGAGTTTGAGGTGGGACTGGCTTAGAGCCTAATTTTCAGTTATTACGTTTTGTCGGTCTCAAAATTGCCTCAAAAATCCAGCATAGCCACTAAAATTGGCATCAGCGACCAAAATTCGGTTGTTTTTGCTTACATTTAACAAGGATTGGACTATTACACCAACATTATATAAATTTTGATTCGGGCCAGGCCGTGCTTCAGGCCTAAATTCTTAAAGTCAAAACGGGACGTACCAAGGGGCTAGAAGCACTGGCACGCTAACAGATTTTCTTCCTACGTCAGGCTATTTTAGGTTAATGACACTTAGCTACGGGAATAACGCCTTAAAATACGGACAGGGGCACGGGCTCTACCCCAGAGTAAATGTATAAATAATAACATAACATAGTTTATATTAGAAAAAAATATGCATAATTATATAATTTATACTTGCCAAGCTCAGAAGCGTACGCAGAATTTTCTGACGGAGGGACATCTTAGTCATGACCAAAAGCGGGGCGAAGCCCGTGAAAAATTTTGAAAATATTAAGAAAAGAAACCCTAAAAATGCATTTCATGACCGTAGATTTTAAATCTTTCATCTTTTACCGAAAATTTTTAAGCAATTCTATGTATTATTGTGTTTCATAAGGAAATCTGAGATTGCAAATCAAATTGAAGCATCTGCAAAATATGTCATTCATAAAAACAAAAAATATATTTATAGGGTAGAACAAATAATAATAATTTATTTTTTGAAAATTTTATTTTCCTTATTTTTCTTGACCAGGATTAGGATTAGGGTTATGTCTAAATATATGTTTTCAATGCAAACATTTCACGTTCTATGAAAATAATGTTAGTGCGGGAGCAATCAGAAACAATTCTCTGTTCACGCAGTACCGGAAACAGAAATATATTTGAAGTTTAGGACACGGTTAGACTAGTGATTGGTTTAAAAGTGATCTGTCACTGATTTTTATAGATTCGTAGTCAACCTGAGATAATTAGCGATGTGACGATCACAAAGAAATCGTGCGCTAATTATCTCGGGTGGTTAGACGTCAATTCTTTCAAATGTGAAAGATCATTTTTGAACCAATCACTAGTCTAACCGTGGCATTAGCGAGGCTACTAATATATAGTTTTTCGGAGTTTTCACCTCACACGTTCCTTTGTACAATATTTTTAAATATAAACCGGTAGCCATTTGTTTTTCCTTTACAGAAATCAGAAAACTTATAAGAATTGTTAATGAAAGACGAACATTTTCTACGAATGTGATACCAATTCATTCAAAAAATCAAATATAACGTGGATATTTTGGGAGTGATATATATTTCGAAATAAATTGACGTTATATGCACTCAAATAGGGTTTTCATAGAATTAGTAAATTTTAAGAAACCTTGAGCAATTTTAATTTGATTTCTTTCATCTGCCATTTTCTGATATTAAGTTCTCTATCATCGACATGACTTCACGTGTAAATCGGCAAAATTCTTAGTCAATATCTTGAAATGTACGACTTATCGACTGTCTTACAGAAAATTTGTAAACTTTGATTAAATAGAAGCTATTGGATTTTGAGCAGCATTTTGCAAAACGATTATTTTCGTTTTAAAGGAATTTTAAGCTAATTCAATAGCAACCGATTAGAAATTACAGAAATCATTTGAAATTTTTCTTGAAAATGATTAATTAATAGAGCTGCAGGACTAATTTTATTTTCGTAATAATATTATAGATATCTTTCTGAAAAAAATTGCCTTGGGGATTTCATATATAAATATATTTTTCATGGTTTATAATTTACACTAATTTGGTTACATAAAAATATTTGCTTGCCTAACTTTTACATGCAGGAGCTGTCACTGATAAAAAAATATATTCTCTATTCAAGGAGTTGCTTTAAAAAGGAGCAATTAGATCTTTTGGCGTTGCTGCAGACTCTACGAGGTGTAACCAGTAGTATTCCTTCTAACTCTGGCATGAAACTTCGAAGAACAAAAGAGGCGAATTCAATCACTGAAAAGAAAATCCATACTGCCTCCAATTTAGGCTCATATAGTAAAATTGCTAAGAACTTCTGCACAAATAGATCTGTTACATATGGCATTTAGAAAAACTCTGACACTGGTATTGATAAAATTATGACAACTGTACTAAAACCAACATTGCACTGAAATTTCTACATTATTAGACTTAGTAGTTGTACAACTGTTAAAGAATTACAAGATTATGTTAATTCCATGGGCTCTATCCTTATCTACTCGTGATGTGCCTAATACTGAAAGCACTAAATTTGCGTCATTCCACTGTATATTTGATGAAGACTATGAACTTTCTGTCAGAGACCCTGATTTTTGACCTCATGATACTCATATTAGCCAATATTACTTAAACGCTAATGCTCGCGAATAAACTAGACGTTTAAATCCTGTTTGACTGCACCAGGTACCATTCAATGCTATAGTATTTAATCCGTGGTCAATTCAAAATAAATTTGTCAACGTCAAAAAATTAATCATTGAGAAAAATGCTTCAATATGTATGTATTTCAATTATAAAATACAAGCTGAATATTGCTCATTTACGTTCTGTATTTATTAAGCTTGTAGGTTAAAAATGATGCGAAATGTAGAGCTCATGATAATATCACTTCATAATTGTCATAATTGCAACTGATAAACTTTGTTAAATAGCATTATTATAAACTAATCGTAAATAATTTCAACGTGTATTATGACCGCAATTGTGTTAGTGGATTTCAGTAACCTTTTATTAGGAAGAATAAACCTAAGCATTTTTAAGCACTAAAAGAATGCGTTGTAATCTTTATTTAATGTAATTTTTGTCAATTTTTAAAATTACTGTATCACTACAGTTGAGTCTTTTGTTGCAACATAAAAAATGTTGTGAACACTCATTGCTTAGCGGTACTAACCTTGCTTCAGCAAAAGTAGTTTGAAGACAGAACCTTGGTAATGTTCTTTGAAGTTCCTAACAATTAAGTATTTCACGTGTTGTATGAATATTTTCCTTTGAATTGAAGCCCGATGACTGTTTTGTATTAATCCAAATATTTAGGTGTGCTATGTTATGTAGAC
This sequence comes from Hofstenia miamia, assembly GCA_900660155.1. Classification (NCBI taxonomy): domain Eukaryota; kingdom Metazoa; phylum Xenacoelomorpha; order Acoela; family Hofsteniidae; genus Hofstenia; species Hofstenia miamia. Next base: position 527,334 of record CABFPE010000003.1, read on the forward strand.
TAAAAATCGCCAAAGGTCAACATCTATAAGCGGATTTTATCAATAAAAAATGATCTTGTTATTGAGCCAAACCAATCGTTACCAACTTTAAATTGTATGCAGACTAAGAATAATGGCCATTTTAAAATTTATATCTTGGCCATTATGTGCCGGGTGTAAATTGTTACATAATAATCAATATTATTGTTATATATTGTTTTTTTAGTTATTTGCTGAATTTTCATTGGGAGGTTGTATTCGTTTGTCAATATCTTTTGTTTATACTTTGTGACATGAAATTGTTTTGTAATCGTCATTTATCAAATATATTGATAATACAAAACTGATATTCATGAGTCAACTTAACTATGTATAAAAGTTGTTAATTAGAATTACTTGTAGGCTTATTTTAGCTCCAGAAATCCCTTCAGTGGAAGTGGAGTCAGCAAGCGCTAATTCAATAACTGTGTTATTTCAAAAGAGATCTAAAGTGAACTTTTTCAAAGCATGCATTCAGGACGATGAAGAAGACGACCAGACCTGCACCCCTCGTCAAAGATCAGAACGAGTGACATTTTCTGATTTGTATTCAGATACCAGGTACAAAATACGATACCTTGCAGTCTACCAATTAATGGAATCTGGCATAAATACAATAAATGTATACACAGGTAAATTTTGAAGTAATTGGCATGTTGAATTGCAAAAAATTGGTTTGCAATATAAAAAAAGGAACTTTACAATATATAAAGTGGAAATCTAAACAATATTTTCGACCATACCACTAAAAGATTTGATGTAAAAACCAAAAAAATTGAATTGGCGTGGAGGGAAGGACGCTACAATCCAAAAAATTGCAGAATAAATACCATCTTATAGATAATTATCTGTGAACATTAACAAATTATTGTGCAAACTTGTTTCTGAATTTATGAATTTCCAAATGCTGGCAAGGCAAGAATTTAAACTTAGTTGACAAGAAATTACAAAGATTTGTAGGCATAGCAATCAGCTGATTCAAGTAATAACTTGCATGATTTCGAAAAGGTTAGTTGTCATTTAACATTACCTTGCCCAGGACTTTCTAGCATTTTTTATGGTTCCTTGAAGAAATTCAAACGCCTATAGCTCACGAGCAAGTAAATCTATTTAAAATCCCATAACAGCCACGGCTTCTGACTTCCGGTATGACACGCTTGAATGGGTTTGAGTGGGTTATCTATAAAAAGAAGCAGTTAAGACTAGTATTGCTAGATGGGCTTTCGAATTTCTGAATAACTAAACACGAGGAATGGTGAGAACTAAATTTTTTAAGAAATTGGAATTTTGAATTAAAAAATTTTTCAAGCACTTCATCAAAAGCAATTGTTTATTAAATATTTTCGACAGTACGTTCAAGCGCGTTCGCCAATAGTTGCTTCCGTATCGCAGGATTTTCAACTTTAATAATGGGTTTGGAGAATATTGCTTGAAAGTTTGGATATAAAGAACATGAGCAGTTTAAGGCTAACCTACATGGGCCTATTTTTACTAAAGTGAGGGCTAAATATGTATTAACATTGACGCACGGTGGCGTAGCGTAGAAAATTTAGGAACTGGGGCCATCTGTCCTGATATAAAATTTGCATAAATAGTTTTAAATACAACATTAATTTCATGTTAATTCAATATTATTGTGTACACCTATGATTATTTTGCAATATAAAATCAAGATATATATGTTTATGTACACGACGATACGGTATCGCCTTGGTAATGTACAAGAAGAAATTTTCATTTTTTTCAATGTTACATTTGAATCATTGATACCCAAAAACAATGGAATTGTTCTTTGGTAAAAGCTTAAAGTGCTTAAGCTCAAGTATGCGATAAATCATAACAAGCCATCATCATTAATAGCAGTATACATAATTCGATTTTTAAGTGTTTACTAGCAACGATGTATGCGCCTTGATTGCAAGGAATACATAATATTATGTACTCCTGGCTTGATTGCTAAAAATTTTTGCAGGATGAAACTCCATGCCACTTTTCAAAATGACTCTAAAAGATTTGTGCATTTACCAAATCTAATCATCATCTGTTTTTATAAATCAATGAAAATTTAGCCATAATTCTGAAGATGTTCACAGAAACAGCAAGCAAAATTAGAGTCGAGGAATTTGTAAACTCCTTGGTCAGGCTTACATGTCTTGTCTTATGTATTCAAGAATGCATGCAAACAGGGGTGCACAATGAATGAATACCTACCAATATTTCAACAAAAAGATTTTATTTTTCTTAATAATTTAGAATTTTTCGCAATTTTGTCGTACCAAGATTGATTTGCAGATCCACATTTTAAAGTTTACCAGAAGAACTTACTCCCAATAACTCTGAATAGCGACAAATATTCCTCCAAACAACAAATTCTGAACTATTAAATCTTACAATGAAGCTGTTATCCATAACTAGAAATAAAAGTTCATTCAGAAATAATTTCTTTCAAATTTGCAATATATGAAAACACATTTAAATTCTTTACTTTGTGGCCGAAAAATATTAAATGTTTTTTGACAAAATATTATTGCAATACAATATACACCCCTGCATCTGCATGCAAGCTAAGAAAAGACTTTACACATAACAATTTTTTAGATGAAAATGAAATAAATTTTGAATTTTTTCACTCATATATCTTGTTATTGAAGGCAAATTTAAGCCAAGAGTTTATATAAATGCAACATTAAATATGAACGCATTCTAAATCACAACATGATATTACATATTACAAAACAGCGTTATTTACACAATAATGCGGAGTTTTCGATATAGAATTCTTCATTAGCCAATAATTTTTAGCAAAGGGCCCATCGCTAAAGGCCCCACGATAAGCTATTATTTTCACGGAGAATGATTACATCACGCGTCGCCTTAGTACGAAGAAATCCTTAACAAAATTCATATTATTAATGGGCCCAGCAACGACTGGTCCCTGCTCTTTGTTGTGATTGGCTATTTAATCGAATGCGTCGAAAATCTAATTAGCTTTTATTACATCAAGCTCCGTATTTTATTGATAGATATTGAGTTTGAGATGTTCGTAGCAGTTTTTAAATTATGTGCAACTATATAGTAAACGTAATATTTAAGCTCAATTCATGTATTTAAAGTTTTAGATATATTTTATAAGAATGTCTAGTGGGGCCGGGCCCCATGGGCGCCTCATTTGTTATTGTTTCAACAGTATTTATTCAGCATCAGAAGCATTACTGGAAATGGCAAATGAATTTTCTGTTTTGAGAGGCTTAACAAACAAAATTTTTTCATTAAACTCAGTTACTACAGCTACTAAAGGTGATCTTTGTGTGATACATGCGAGTTTATGGCAGCTAAATACTCGTTCACCGGACAAATTATATATATATATATATAGCAATGAATTTCTTCTTAAATGCGCTTAAAATATCAAAATAGCAAAATGTATGTAAAGTTAACCAAAAATAAGTACTAACACTTTACTCGCGACTCAGTACTAGCGCTTTTTGGAAATATATTATTATACTGCAAAACATTTCAAGACTGATTTTTTTAGCACCAGAACCGCCATATATTACATTAACTGGTCACGCTGATACCATACTAGAATTTATGATGGATGGCGCCGGTGAAGGATCATATTTGGCTTGCATTAACATCAAAGGTGCACCCGATTGTGTTCCAACGAGGACTGTCGATGGAAGCATTGTTACATTCAATAATCTCAATGGAAGTATATATTACACGGTTGTTGCAGTTATTTTAAGTAATTCTTGGCGAAGCCTTACAGCAAGCATCACTACATACACATGTATTTATCTCTTTTAGTTGCTTTTTATATTTTATATTTTATTAAGTTGTATCAATATTGTTCTTAATTATTCTGTCTAAGAAATTTATACATAGACGACTTTCCTCATGCGATATAAATTGAATAGGATTCTGGCGAAAACATAGTACACATGTATGTATGTAAGTATGTATATATATATATATATATCTAAAAATGTTGTTCATCTCAAATTTTCAATTAGGTGCACATGCTTAGTAATTCAACATGTTCACATATACATGTAGATCTTTATTATTTTTATTGCTGTGATTGGCCCATATTTCATCATTTGAAGTTGTATGATAAAATTAAATTTGAATTAAATTTTTATATTATATACATACTTTTGAAAATTTGTTGCAAATGCTAAATCTAACAATAATAATATAATACAAGATAACTGTTTGTACACCATGCAGGGTAAACACAAAAGAGTGCCCCAACTTTAAAAAAACATTGTGACAAGACTAAGAACTCAAATCTCGAATTACACCATCCATCTCAGCAGTGACATCGAAAGGTTAGCAAAGTCTCTGAGCTGAGTTTGACTATCGAATGGAAGTCGTTTGTTCTGCTCAAGGCTGCCATAGTAAGGACTTATGATGTTTTTATATCAATACAAATGGTATCATAAATTTGGTTTTTACCTAATCAATTACATATACTGTATAGAAATATGCAGCAGGCTTACACGTAGAAAGCTATAACATATTTGTCGATAAAATGCATAATAAGCATCATATATTTTTAATCAAAAATAACAAATCAAAATTTTGTAGAAAACTAAGGAAACTAAGTCATCACTTAGGTAGTAAAAATAAATTCAGAACGTCGCCTTTCATATGAAACCTTAACGAACTTTGTATATTGCATAGTCTTGCCAAAATAAATTTTTGAGGTTTGGGCATTTTTTTCTGTTCAGCCTGTACATTCACAACAGTTTTCCATTGGGTGTAATATATCACTCCATCATGTAATAATATTATCTGGAGAGCATTTTAACATCTTTCTCATAAAATAAATGTAGCATCTGACTTGTAGTGATAACGCCAGTTTTATTTCACAAATAAAAAACTGTTCTGCAATATTGTTCAGAAGTTTTAAAGGAGTAAGAACAACATTATACATTGATATTTGTATACTGAAATGATCAGAATTATCAGGAGCGGGAGACTCCATTTCGTATTAATAATTAAAAGTCTCCTTTGAAGTATTGATAATTGAGATTCTCAGGTCCTGTTCCCATGAGAGTTTAGTCAACCCACTTTAAATTGAAAAAGCTTGCATTAATTAATTTTTGGAAAACTTTGAGTTGCAGCAATTCTAATGGGAAAATGTCCGACCCCCCCTCACTAACCTCTACAATTAACCTACTATAATTGAAATAGTATGCTAAAATAGTATGCTTATTTAATATAAGGAATTGCTGTGACAATAACACTGTCATTAACATCTACACAGAAAGCATATAAAATTTGAACATAAAAACAACTTAAAAACCATCAACAAGTTTTTGAAGACAAAAACAGTAAACTTAATATACAAGTATCATTTATTTGTATACAAGACAAAGAAGAAATTTTAAGAGACAATGCATTTGATCTTGGAGAACTTCTTCATAATTCATCAATCCACTCTTGAATAGTTGGCTTTCACACCTAAATACAATATTACAAATCTAATATTTATAAACATTTAACTAATTGCAAAAAATGCAGGAAAAATAAATATTAATCAATTTAAAATATAATTAATGAAAATGTTCAATGCAGAAAACACAATTAAATACTTATTGCCTATGATAATTCAAAACCACCTTGGCTTAGAAAAGAAAGAATTAGACACCTCACATGAACACCAAAGAATATGAGGTTGGTACATGGCCTGAAATGTATTGATGAATATTCCCAATAACTGCAGATATTGCATAAGCAATGCCACAACTACAGCAACCAAAACCTACATAAATAACTATAAAAATCATGGCACCCATGAAAAAAACATGTTTCTCTTCACTTACCTCTCTAGCAGATGTCCTGCGTACACACATGGCTGACTCTTCATTTATGTAGAAACACCTGATACTGAATGTCACTCCCTACTCTACAAATCATTGACATGAAATAAATAGATCACAAGCAATTCAGTGTCCACGTCTGTTTCAGTACTGGACAAATTAACTACAAATTGAATAGAACTTGAAAAGAAAATGCATGTAGCTACATCCAATGTTTTCCACATGCTGCATTCTATCACTTTTGTCCCATTTATTATGCCTTATAGCAAGGACAAAACAAAGCTTTTGCACACATTGACATATGAAATACCAAGTTGCAAATTACATCACAACAACCTAAGTTCAATCACCAAGCTTAAGCAAACTAAGTACTTCAAGGAAGCTGTCAAAACGCTCATTGGAAAAATAGAGGAAGATCACTTACAAGTCAATAGTAAACCTTTATGAAAATTACCTAAAAAATCACAAACCAATTTTCAAGCACATTGAGGATTTCAAACTTAATGAATGAAAAAAGAGATACAAATCCTAATGCAATTCCCCCTTTACTTTGCAAAAAACACTTCAAGTTCTTAATGTCTCCAAATGCTTAGAAATAATTGCTGTGATTCACTCTTTTTCAGTGTTCTAGACCTCATAAATATCTCTCACCAATATATTCAGATTCTTTTTTCCTGATGCAAAGCCTCAATGAGGCCAAAGCACATACATCAGCTATAGTTCTGCAAAAATGACTTTGATAGTAATCCTCAAGAGTCAAAATTTTTCAAAAGTATATGAAGCTTCCTAAATTGCTACATGCTCTACGATACATCAAATAAAACAGAAAAAGGTTGGCACTGAACTTGAACATTTGCATCACTTACACATTAAGAAAACCTCACCAACCTCTTGGAAAAACGAGCAAATAGTGGAATATTTTTTTTAAATATGGAAAAATGATTTGTCTTTTTAAAAGGACTACAACTGTTTAAGGTTAAGTATGTATCTATGCTAGCAAAAGCAAAGTTCAAGGCATAACATTTGAGCAAGGAAAAATTTTGTTTTTGTGTTGTTTATTTTTACCTTTGTAATTGTTGAATTAGCTTAGTGACTAAATACAAGCATTTATTTTGAACATGACTATTTCTAAAATATGGCGATTTTTAAATTGAATCATTTTCTGAATGAAATTATTTTTGGCCTAATTTTTTGTTGATTCACATTGTGGATTTTCAGGCTATAGATGGAATTTAAATTTTATAGTTTGTCAATCAATAATTTATAGATGAGATAATATGGGAGATTCCTTATTCAGTTAAATATTTTCAATTAAATAACAGGTAATTTATCTGAATAGTGACACAAATTTCACACAACACATATATACAAATAAAAAAAACATCTCCCAGGCTATGGATAAGTTTACTACAGTATAACTATATTAACAAGTTATAGTATAGTCATTGCTATAAAATTTATATTCCAAAAATATTTTTGCTTAATGAAAATTTTTAAATACCTTTTAAAGGATTTCAGTTTTTCAATATTTTCATTTTTAGGTAGCAAATTACAGGTTTGAATGGCAGCATTTATGAAGAATTTATTTAAATATTTTTTCTTATACTGAACTACAATAAATACCCATGCTTAGGATGCAATTTTTTCTTAAGAAAATGCCCTAAAACCCAGGTGTGTCTTATACATGGATGCTTTTTTATAAAAATTATGTACTTTTTAACATAATGTAAAAAATTTATTATAAAAATGTCACTGTCACAATATTTATTGAAATTTATACTAATTGCCACAGTCCTTATTCAACAAATCAGTCCATTTGTTGTGTTATATAATCATCATGATAGTCAAACTCTTCCTCCCTTTCATCATCATTATTGTTGTCTGGGTTGTCAATCCCGAGAATATCACCTTCCATGCCACTTAACATGTTGCTGATGGAACATTTCTTAAACCCTTTCACCACAGTTTTGATTGGTAGTTCTTTCCAGGAATCTACTATCTACTGACAGATCATAGGCATATCAAATTTCCTCATGTTGCTGCCCTTAGTAAATGTATGCTCACCATTACTCATCCATTTAGCTCATCTCTGCTTTAATATTGCCTTGAATGGTTTTTTTCTGATGACATATATTGGTTGTAGAATACTAGTCATACTACCAGAGATGATGACAGGGACTGTATTGTGCCCCTTCAGCTTGTATTTAACATTGTTGGTTGCATGGCATCCAAAAGAGTCTAACACCAGCATCAATTGCTGTTTCTCCAAACCACTTTTGCATTTTTTCCACATTGTTTTCAGCCAGTTGTTCATTAAATTACCTTTGAACCATCTTTGTTCTTGCATCCTGACTATCACTCCACTCAGGAATTTGTCATTAGGCATTGTTTTTTCTTGAAAATGACATAAGGTGGTAACTTCATGCCGTCAGCCATACATCCAAGCATTATAGTGAACCAGTTTTTTTCATTTCCAGTTGATCAAATTGTGACAGACCTTGCACCTTTAATATTTACTGTGGTCTTGGATGACAGGTTGAAATTTAGCTGAGTCTGGTCAGCATTTCCAATTGGCACATGTTGTAGTTGTATTTCTGATGCATCTTGATGACATAACTTTGAAATTTCGTTAATAACTCTTCATGTTCACTGGGTAGTCATTGACTGATCATGGTTCTTTGCCTTATTGATAGGTTATTTCTTCAAAGAATCTTCTACACCAGTTCATTGGGGCCTTGAAGTTTGCAATGTTTTGTTATTTCACCCATCTTAGACTCTGTAAACAAATGGTATTGATGCTGAATCCCAGGAAGTTTTGACGAGTATCTTAAATCCATTTAATGAAAACCTTTTGAGCCTCTATTCCCCTCTTCACATTTTGCATTTCTTTGATATTACTTTTGGCTTTTCTCCATTTTCTGATTATGCATTCTGTTGGACCGAATTTCCATTCAGCTGCCTAGTTCCTGTGTTCTTTTATGTACTTAATCACTTCCATTTTAAGCTTTGAAGTATAACTCTGTCATTTTCTCTTCATGATTTTGAAGGGTAATAATGAACTGCTATTTTTAAAACTACTGGTGATAGTTAAATGTATACTTAGACAATGTTTACATGAAAGTGTAATATCAACCAATCATGGAATAGTATTTGGCTTGACAGACATCTGCTGACTGACAGATGAGCGAATCAGCAATCAGCACATACATTGATTTTAACAGTTTTATTGAGTACAACTTGATTCACTAAGGCCCCTGTTTATATAAAAATTAATGGGAGTTTAGCACTAAAATTAAGATGCGTCTTATACATAGATACACAGCCTTTACATCGTTTTTTGGGTCAAATATCCACTGCATCTTATACATGGTATCGTCTTATACATAGATATTTACGGTAATAAGAAGTTTTGATTTTAAACACTGCCTATGAGTAAATTTTGGCATTTTAATAGTATTATAAGGTGGTACGTTTTTATTCTAGCTTGAGGAATGTAAGCAGGATATTCAATATGATGAGTTGTCTTAGAAACAGAATAGAACAAAGCAAAATGCAATACTTAATTTTCGATTAGTTTTACCTAACTACTAGTTTCATATTTCTTATACCTATAGCTAATTATTATATTAATGTGGTTGTTGAACTTTAACTTTGAATCAATAGTTACTAATAGATACTTGAAAGCAGAGATGAAAATGGGCTGAGTAATCTGAAAAAATTTTAAAACCCAGCCCAACCATCGTATCTATTTCAATTTTTCAGCCCATTTTGATCTCATATTTAAAAAAATGAAATGTAGACCATATTTACGAAAATGAATGGATACAATTCTACCAGTAAAAAAGCAGGTTGTGGTTATTTCAATCAAAACAAGTATTCCTGGTTCACTTCTCTATTATACCTTGATGTTATACAGAACTAGAAAAGAAAAATTGTTTTAACTTAAAACATGCAGGCATTAACTTAGTGGGCCTCCAAGTAATTTGATATTACCACAACTTTTTGTACATGTATATGATATCTATTACTTTGCTAGAAGCTTTTAGATTTTTCGAACAAGTTTGAAACTCTTGTCTTTTAAAAGGTTGACAATTTCTTTTAGTGGAACACTCTATGTAATATCTTGAACATATATATATATATATATATATATATATATATATATTTGCACATTGACTTCTAAATGTAAGGACTTAATGTGGAAAGTGCTTAAGAAAAGACACTAGAATTTTGTATAATTAATAATTTTATTTAACATTTTAAAGCGTATAGGTTGATCTAAACCTGTATTTATGTATTGCTCTAATTTCAATTTCACCTATGCTATTCATAACATAAATGATAAAATATTGTATTCAGCACTTCTCTGATAACTTAAGCTTTCTATGCGAATTAAATACGTATCAAATAATCAACATTCCCGAAGAAAACACTAGGTCCAATGAATACTAGGAGGCAAAGAAACATTAGTATTCAGAGAAAATAATCTTTTTAGCTTGACTAGAATTCTTCTTAAACTAGTGCAAGGCACTGCTAAAGAGCTCTCACTGTAATCCTGAAGAATTCCTTTCAATTATGACTACTAAAACCCACCAATTAGTAATTTTCTTTCTCAAAATACGTTGACACTTTTGTCCCTGCTTTAAGGAAGAGTTCAGTTGCAGCAATAAGATCATGTTCACATTATAGATGAGTCACTCCACTACAATTGAAAACTAGGCAATAATTGAATAGGGGCAACTTGGATGACTCAACCGTGAAGAAAACTACACCTAAGCTTCACAGCACACTGTTTGGCAGGCTCCGGCATTTTTTAGCCGAAAGTCATTGTTTTTTTGAGTAATGAATTGAGTCAACTATTTGCTAAAAATTAAGTGAAAAAAATTTGTGAAAATGTTATTCAATTGTAATACATCTAACACCAATTGTAGTGATATTACGCAATGTATTCCAAATACAAACGTATTGCACTTACAATGTTCAACACTATAAATTTCTTTTGAGGAGACAATTATCAACTCAACATCGAAAAAAATTTCTAAACCTCTATGTTTACCAAGAGTGTAATATTGCAAAATTTTCAACAAATTCTTATATTTAGACAAACATTTTCTTACAAATATCGTTTTATTAAATCTGAAATTGAGTTACTATTTGAAATCGAGTTATTGATTGAAAATTGAATATCGAGAAATTCCGGGCTTTACAGCTTGGCTTAGTACAATAGTATGTTTGAACTTATTAAATTAGTGTAGGCGACTGTTATCAATTTATAGGAAAGAAACGTGGACAGAACAAAAATATGTTAATCGATTTTTTTAGAATTTAAAGAAAATTTAATGAATTTATAATATTTTGCTATGATAAAGTCACATATTGTGAGGGAATTTCCTCTCAAAGTTGATGCAGACATTATATGAGATAAATAACTTATTTCTGTGTAAACACATGAATTAACGAAACTTGTCTAAGAATGGAGTGGGAATGGGAAAAAATGTCCTGGGAAGGAATAATTGGCTAAAGACATTATCATCATTACTAAATCATCTTTGCACTTAATATTTCAAAATTATGGTTTTTATGTAAACTACATTACTGTTGCTGACGTATCCCAAAGTACAAGACTAAGACATTCTCAGAACTTCTCAGAACAGTCTTATTGAAAACTCCACCAAAGACAAATTAAAATGTCTTAATAACTGTACCAGTTTATACACAGCAATTGCACGTTGTTTACAGCATGACAACAAAGTTCAATACATGCTCTATAAAAAGTGAAACACCTTGATTTAAATGAGAAGGATTAGCCAACATTAATAAATCATAGATGGTTTTACAGATTGATATGTATTAGTATAAAAATTGTCTGAAATAGAGACAAACAATCTTTAATAGAATTTCAGTGTTAGGAATAAATTATAAAAAAATGCGAATAAGTTTTGTAACAAATCCATAATATATGTAATTTTTGAAATATGCAAAAAGCCTCTTAATAAGGAATTGATCACAGATTACTTTGTAGATGATAGCAAAATATCAAAGTTTAACATTTGATTTTTTCACTAATGAATTACCTTAGTGACTTTCATAGGGAAGAAATTGAAGATAAATAATATTTTTTTGATTATAATGGGAAGGTGAGTTGGTCCCAAACATGATTTGACTGAATACCAAATTTTTATCTAAAGCTGAATGTAAATTTAAAAAAATCAGTACACATGTAGATTATGTTTAGCCAACTGCTAAAATATACTTCTAAAATTTATGAACTTTTTGAAATATTGACAAAGGTATGCACTAAAAATATATTCACAATATTGGGCGCTTTTCTTTCCTCTAATGATGAATTGCATGAAAATATAAATTTATGGTGTTAAGCATATTTAGTATTGTGTAATAGTTTTAATATGTTATTTTTGCTGTAGGTGAGACAAATGTCTAACTAAATATAGGCAAATATTCAGCAAACAAAATATTTGGTAGACATGATCTACCTATAGTGAAAAATTACCCCAGTTTGTCTTGATTCACTTAACTCAAAACCCCTAAATTATTTTAAATTAGCTGCTTAGTTAAATGCTGGATTGCAACAAAGTAATCCAAATTCATAATGAAGTCTTTCAATATCTATAACCTGGGAATTGGCTTAAATTAAATTGTATTCAAAAAATTTTGACCTATTTATGTCGTATTTTGATGAATAATGGAAATTCATCTTATCTGTTGTTTATTACATTATATTTAGGTCCTCTTCCACCAACCATTGTGGGATACAGCCATTCAACCACAGGATTTGACATAGATATAATCCCAAATTCAAGAACTACATATTTTAAATACTGTTCAAATGAAAAAGGACGATCGCCATGTATTCCTTTCACTGAAGTGGATGCAGATAATACTAGAGTGAGTTTTCGGTCTATGGATGCAAGTACAGTTTATGTTGTAAGGGTGATAGCAGTTTACATAGAGAATTGGAGCACAGTTGCTGAAAGTTCTATTAGCACAGGTATTGTAGCCAATTTAATATAAAATATTCAAAGAAATGCACAGGCCGTTCAAAAATCATGGTTTTGTAAAATTACAAAGAAATTTAGTTAACAGAACATTACAAATGAGGCTGGAAATATCTGAACTCAAATTCTAAACTGTGTTCAAGCGTTTTTATATATTCAAATAATTTGTTCAATGTTAGTTGTTATTGATTTTGAAGCATTATAGTGGTGTGAGAAAACCTCTTTTCAGAGGCTATGTCCATTTGTCCTAGAGAGTACCTCCTCAAGGTGGTTCCTGGACATTAAAAACCCATTTTCAATAGGTGCATCATTATACAGAATACTGCACCTACATCAGACACTAAAATCAGGGTAATAGAGGGTGCCACCAGGTGTAATTTGTACATATTTGGGCAGTAATGGTTGTGAATCATGCCTGTTTAGTTTTGGGTAGACAAATGGCGACACCCTGTTTAGTTTTGGGTAGACAAATGGCGACACAGTGGTAACACTGTTAGCAAGACTACTACTGGTGCAAGTAATTAGGTGCATCTCATGGGGCAGTTATACACGGATAACTCTTTGTCTATGGCCTATGAGAGAGGCCTAGGCAAGCATTTGTTGTGCCTTCCAGTGAGGCAGGTTTGCTGTTTCACAGATAATTATGATCCAAAATGCCTTTTAACCAGTCACTACTTCACAAGATGTTTTGCATTCAGTGAACATGCCACACTCCAATATAATTGCCAGATCATTACAGAAGCCAGCATGCACTCTCAAAGTTACCACCATTAGTAGCCTTGGTTGGCCAAAGCAGGGGAGGCGCAACCCTCTCAACTAAAGTTTGGCTTTTGGATTCACTCTGCTGTGAGAATTTTCTCACAATCATGCTGGCCTTAGTTACACACTTCAGAGACAAGGTCTGATCAGATCAGTCTGTTGACTGCTTGAGTAACCCCAACATCTTCAAAGAACCCATAAGAAAAAATCATCAGGGTTAAACAGGTGACTGAGCAGATCACAGCCTGGCAGCTTGTGTAATCCTGCTGGAACCATGTTCTCAAAGTTCCTGTCTCAAAAGTTGAAAGGTCCGTGGTTGGATTATTTAGCTGTGATATTATTCTAAATTGATGGCTTCATTGAAGAAAATTGGCCCAATGATGATACTTTTGTGAGAGATGGTCCACCAAACACTCACATTCTGATTTTGCAGAGGGTTTCCTTTAAATTTGCAGTATCTTGATAATTCACAAGCCCAAGAAATGAAATCAAATTGCATTGGTAAGAAATGTCAGGTCTATTACAGTAGTCTCACCACTTTTGAAATAAACTTCTGAAATCATCTGCAGAAATTAACAGTTACTTTGGAATCTACTTCTCTCAAGTGATGGCTAACTGGTAACTATATATGGATGATATGATAGCCTTTTTTATGTCATGCGAAAAAAATTCTCCACTAAAAACAAACACTGTTCAACTGTCAACACCATTTTCTTTCATTCCAGATAAATGATTATTTTATACAAAATACTTAAGCACAATGTTTTAAGTGCACATTGACTGTTCAGACATTTTTTATTATTCGTTGATACCAGAGCTTAAAATTTTTTTATTTTTTTAGATTTTTGTAGCAAATATGAGAATATGCAAAGAAAAAATCCACCCTAACACTACGAGGAATATTCTGCAATTACCACAATTGCAATAAAAGGAGTAAATATGTTGTGATTTTATTTCAAAAATAGAATTATATTATATAGTTACAGTGTGTAATTGGATACGTTTGTAGACACTCATTTAAATAGTAATAAATGAAATTTAGGCATATGCAATAGTAATCTGTACATATGTATAGCATTAGGAACATCAATATTCACTGTCTTTTTTGTTTCAATTAAATTATAAAATGCTGAATATGGCCCTAATGTGATCTTGAATGCTTTAAATTTACATCCTAAACACTACTGTTAATTGGATTCTTAAAGTTATTGTAATATCGCTACCCAGGTGAAACTAACGCTTCATAGCTAGATAATCTATTTATAGAATCAATCCAGGGATCAGCGCCAGCTATCACGGGGTAAGTATTATCTACGTTTCCTCTTCTGTCCTTTAATTGTATATTCCACACTGCATTAACAGATGTTCCAATAACAATTAGTAAGTAGTATTGTTTAGATACTTCATCGATTGAAGAGTACTGAAATCTCTGGGCGCACTTGCCCGACGCCAAGTCACTGAGATCATAACAGGTTCGCCAGAACTGCCAACAACTCCATCCA
>CABFPE010000003.1:552557-569843 GCA_900660155.1 Hofstenia miamia
ATATACATGACCTTGCTAGCTAATGAATGGGAAAACTATATTGCATTTGTTGACTAATGGGAATGCTTGTATTAAGTATTGGCAAATGATTAATTTTCTTATCTGTAAAAAATTCCATGCATTTCTATTGCTTAGCTAGCCTATGTACAAAATTTAATTTGTGTTTCAGAAATATATACATTACATGCAAAGGGTTACATTTCATTTCTCAAATATACTGCTATTTCAGGGGAAAATTCTTACATTTAATTTGTTTTTTGCTAATATACAAAATACAAATTGTAAAAAATATTCACCATGTTTAAACCTTACAGGCATATGAAATATAGACGTAAATGCTAAAGGCAATTTTCTTTTCTGAAAAATTAAACATGTGATGCTACTAGTACGATTTATACCTATACATGCTTTCCTTAATACATTATTATTATATTAGTTTTACACAATGGTCTTTACTTTTGTAGAATCTCACCAACCTTCATACTAGTAAGTCTGAGCTAATTTAGGAGCTGCTATAACAATTGTTTCCTCCTTATGTAGTACGGTAGGTGACAGACTCCAGTATCTGTCTCTCTTCTTTCTGTTCTATTGCTTTAGCCGTTATACGATTAACTTATTATCTCATCAACTAATACTGATACGAAACTAACGACTGTTGTTTTAGATCCAAGACACGAGACAGAGTGTACAAAGTACAGGGTACGCTACCCGACCTGCAACAAAGCACAAAAGAGGAATTGAAGAACTACGCTATAACGAGTATTTCCATACGAAGCTGACACATCGATAGAGACACCAACCACAATTCGGATGACTCAGTGTAATGGAAGTGTGCGTGGAAAGACAATAGTGATAATGCTTGATACCTTATTAATTTAGTGTATTGATTGTTCTTGTTATCAATGAGGTTGTTTAATAAAGAGATCTTGCAACCGGGGTGCAATAGCTTGTTATGAGTTCGTACATATAATAACCTTACATATAAATAGATACATGCTGACCCGAAGTACATGTGAACAATCAATACAGTCACAGCAGAAGGGATAAATTGATAGTCAGTCAGTCTACTAGAAATCATACGTAATAAACAACATCCAAGACAATGCAAAGAGATCTTGTGATTCCATAATTTCCTTGATGCAAACAGATGTAATAACATAATGTAATAATAGTTGTAACATGAACAACGAACGATAGGAAAGCTAATACGAGTAAAAGCCCCTATTCCTACACCTAACCTAAGAGCCTCTCGGGTAAGCACCGGCTATACACTTCACCCGTTAACTGGATCCGTGAACCACCGTCTTGAATACCCGAGAGNATGTAATAACATAATGTAATAATAGTTGTAACATGAACAACGAACGATAGGAAAGCTAATACGAGTAAAAGCCCCTATTCCTACACCTAACCTAAGAGCTTCTCGGGTAAGCACCGGCTATACACTTCACCCGTTAACTGGATCCGTGAACCACCGTCTTGAATACCCGAGAGCTCGAACGTTTAGCTTTCCATTGTATTAATTAAGATAACCTGATACAAAAGAAGTAAAGTAAATCCAGTAAATTAGATTCATCAACAAAATGATTGATTACACACTTTTTATAGTAAACGAATTAACAACAATCAAATATTTAACCAGTACCTGTTAATTCTGCTAATTCCACTTGTTTACAATTCCGAACGTTTAAATTCCTGTTCGTCTGCCGATTACGCAATTCTGACTTAATTAGCAGTAGCGATCTAGTCTAATTCCGTTTCGCCAAATTAATTAATATCAAAAGATTACTGCATTATAAATTTACAAAAATAACTAATTAATCTTATGCATATGTTTTACAATTAATATTTTATTTCAATATTCAGTCTTGGTTTCTTCTTTCTTTTTTCTCAATTTGACCACATATGCTAAGATTACGATTATGTTACAATATATGGTGAAGAAAGACTGATATTAGACATTTTCAATATAAATAGACTGAAAGAAGCTCAACCAATAAAATTGTTTACAGATTCTCTGATTTGGTCTGAAGTGGCCAAATATATTTTTCCAAGAAAGGATTAGCTAACTACAAGCTTTGTATCATTTCTCCTTGAGATTTAAAATAAACAGTTATAATTATGTCTCAACATCAATGAATTCCTTTTTCTTCAACCCTAAATCTCATTAAAAAATAATGATGACATTCTTGGCGTCCATTTCTTAGAAATATTTATGACAAATCATTGATAGCCAAATACTTTTTCCAGTACTGTATCTTCATAAAATGCAGAAAATGTCTTTTCTGCTTTCCTATGCTAATGACTAAAAATTGAATGTCCATGCTTTGCCATGAAGCAGCAAATGAATTAAAAGAAATATATGTTTCATTATAATGGTCACCTCAATGATGCTATTGATCATAGCAATGTCTCTTATGTAATCTCTGCTATCTTTATTTAATAACAAGCAAGATGTCATCAACATCTCTTATGTTTCTTGGTTGCATACAAACAATGTTTTTTAAACAAATATTGAACTTTTATTTTTTATGTGTATATATAATTTACATTCTCAACAATTCTTTATCAAAATTTCATTAAATTGGGCTTATAGGCCTAATACTTGAGGTTTCTAAATAGAAAGTATTAATAACCTTAGTAATGATGTTGTTTAGCACCTAACAGACCAAAGGTGACAGCAGTCTTAGAAAATACGACTTCAAGTACCATCACAGTTGCATTCATTGCAACCTCAGAAATTAATTACCTCAATGCATGCATCTATCCAGCAAATGAATCAGGCTGTACAGTTGCTGAAGCAAGTCCCACAATGACCTATGGTGACTTGACAATAGCCACTAAATACACTGTGAAGGTCATAGCTACATACTTTGGTATAAACAGCACTTCAGTTACTAAAAGTTTTTACACAGGTAGATGCATACTTTACATTTAGTGCGAAATTTATTTGAATCTAAAAACATAATTCTAACACTCTACCCTTTTAAAAAGTCATCAAAACATGGCATTGATGTTCTTCATTTATTTTGTGTACAATTTTCTTCATCACTTTCTAAGCTCATCTAAAATTTTTGCAATCTTTTTCACTTACTTTGAAAAGTCATTTTCCAAATCTGTCATGTTAATTTTTAGCCTCAGGGTCACCAGCAATTAATGTCACTAAACAAGATTCCAAAGAAATTTCAATACAACTGTTGGAAATTTCTGCTCAACAATACAAATCCTGTATTCACCAAAATGGCACTGCTGCTTGCGCATTAAGTATTATGAAGGGCAATACCACAACATTTTCTCAACTAGAGCCATGTACTCCCTACATAGTCAGAGCAAAAGCTGTATTCCATAATATTGATAGTGAAGAAACTGTCCAAAAATTCATATACACAGGTAATTTCTCCACTGTGGTAACTAAATGCTACATGAACAATCAGTAATTTATGCTATTCATAACCATAGATTTCTAAGTTGCATCCCAGCAGATTATATTTAATACAGAAATATAAAATAGAGACGGTTTGCTATATGTGTATTTACTGAAATCAAGACCACTTTTCAAATTTATAACCTATATATATATATATATATATATATATATATATAATTATTATGAGCGATTTATGAAGCAAGTAGTTTATGACTGCAGTTTTAGGACCAAACAAGCCTCTGATAACCGTACAAAATTTAACAACTGATAGCATTAAAGTATCATGTTATGCCATTAGCGGTGCAGATTTCTATTCCTTATGCATTGAAAAACATGGTGAATATGATTGCATCCCTACCGTGGAGACAAGCCCAAAAAAATATTCAAACTTAAGTGATTCGTCAGCATACCTTGTAAAATGCACTGCTACCTTTCAATCCCTAACAACTTTTGAATCTGTCAAGAAAATTTATACAGGTAATAGTTGTTAGTTATTTCATTTTTATGCTTATTTTTTCGTTTTCCAGTTGTAAAAAATAGTAAAAATATTTAATAAAATTAAATGTTCTAGGAATTTGGGATTATTGATGAATTAATAACTACAAATGGATGGTTAGTGCAGTAAAAAATCTTGCTTCCTTTGATGTTAAGTGAAGTGCACTTCATTCAATATTATTTTTAAACTTTTGAATCAGTATATTTTTTAACTGTTGATCTATTTAATTCTTTCCCAAACTAATAGTTGTTCCTGGCGCCTTATTATCTAAGCATTAGATGTAGGAAGAATTTGAAAGTGTTACAAAAATCGGATTTTTCATTGAAAACAATTAAGATTTTCACGTACTTCAAAGTAGAAATAAATACATGTAATGCTTAATATTTTTTATGGAAATTTTCATTAAGCAAAGACTGATTTTGCAAGCAAGTAGTAATTCTGAAGTTTATGTAGAAACAAAATATTGCAACATTGGTGTCAAATCATATTTGAAACTAATTTCCCCTCTTCCTTAATTTGAAGATTAGCTGGCTGGACTTTATTAATGAGTCAAAATCTCGTCTCATACAAGTTCGACTTGCAGCCTCTGCTACCAACTTTACACATCTTTACACAGCTTGGTTATGACAGGGTTATTCAGGAACTTTAAATGGTTTGCAAACAAGCGTGAAGAGATAATCATAAATTGATGCTTGCCAATCAATCAATTCATTCAGAAAAGGGGCATCAGGGTTGATGGTTGGAGTCTTCCTTTGACTAACTGACATGTCACTTAAGCTGTTCTCATTGCATTTTCCTGTGAGCTCGCTTATTTTTCTGTGTCTTTTCTTATTCCTTAAATATCATCAGAGCATAGTATTGCCTGAATATACATTTCACTAAATGCATGCCATGCTGATCGTTTAATCATAGCTTAAATGTAGTGTTTTGGGCAATTGCCCGCGGCTGGTTATGGCGCTTAACATCACGGCTGCAGCTGTTCACGTCAACAAATACAAATTAGCCCAACCTATAAGACACTACTTGAATGACAGCCTTGCTTTGCAGTAAGTAGACATATTTGAAAGAAAATCTGCCACAGTCATTCAATCCAGTTGTGTTTCACTTTAATCTGAAGGCAAAAAGATAATAGCCTCTGGCAATATATTCAACAATCAGGGTCATATTGTTGAGATTTGTGCCTCTTAAACCGTGCTTTGATACACAAATCCCACTAAATGAATTTGCATAGCCCCTAGCATGATTTGCTAGAACAATTTGCAAGAGAGTTCAATCGAATGGAAGAACTTTACTTTTGATTTCTCGAATCACTATTTGGCCCTATGGTTTATTAAAATGATATCTTCAGGTAAAATCAGTGACTCTTTCATAGCATCTTCTTGAAGAAAATGGTTGTTTGTAAATCAGTTGAATCTTCCAACATTTCCAGCCCATTTGTTATTAGTGTACGTTTATTACCTGCGTTTAGTTTATTTCTAAACTTTACTTTTCATAGTAATACAATCTTAACCAATATTAATGTTTGCAGAATAACTACTAATTGCTTGCAGGGAATTGTCATCTCTTTTATCTCTTAAAGCATTGAGTAGGTCATCAGCAATAGCTTCGGCATTTTTTGGTCTGGAGCAAAATAACCGAGTTTTTTCCTCCAGGTTCGGAGCACGCCGTGTAATGCTATTCTTTGACTCTACTGGGGAATTGTTGATTAGAATTTTCTGTCTACCATCATAAAAATGCATTAAATTATTTCAAAGGCAGACTTCCCCTTTCAGTTATGACTGGTAAATTTGATAATTATTCTTGAGCTTTCTTAACTTGATTGTGATCAACAAGAAACGAGAATCAGTATATGCCGCAATAAAACTGTTTAAGTGGATGAAATCACAAAATTAAAAATACGTTTATAGTAGAGCTATCCCGATCATAGAAAACGGTATGTACACTGGGCCAATAGCATAAACACTAATGAGCAATAGGGCTACTCTAAAACAGCAATCGGTGGTTATTATAAAAATATAAATTTGCACTTAAAAAATTTCAAGTATTACATGGTCAAATTATTTATTGAATCACCAAAATTTGAATATTAAATGACAACACTGTAAGTGGATTTCTATTCCTAGCTAATATTTTAAATTAATAAAATTATTTTCATTAAAATGGGTATTTATTTATGTGTTTCTAGCACCAAGAGGACCCACGATAAACGTCACTTACCAGGGACTGGACAGAATTTCGATTCAACTACTAGCAACTACAATATCGGAGTACAAAGCATGCATTCAAATGAGCAACCAATCAGCGTGCACAGTGCAATCTATAGTTGGTAACACAAAAACGTATATGAATTTGACGCCCAGTGCTGCTTACACAGTGACGGCAAAAACAGTTTTTCAATCAGTCGAAAGTGATGAAGTTGTATTAGAGAATGTATACACAGGTATTCATGTTATTTGAATTAAAATGTCTGATTTTCTAAGATTTAGATGTCTTTAAGGTAGTCATGGATTGTCAATAGCGAAAACGCTTTTTTGTAGCAGACTATTTGCAAATATTCAGTGTCTCACCTTCAACGTGAACTTAATCGTCATCAGTGGGCTAGCACTGCGAAATTCTCACTGAAAGCTTAACTACATGTATTAAAATATATGTGATCTCTAATAAATTGTATTTTTTTCTAGAAATATTTTTCATCGCCCCAGATGAAGCAATCCGAAGCGGATCAGGTTTTTTTCTCCCGACCAAGTTAGATTCAATCCAACTAAAAATTTGTTTACACTATCATGGCGTGACCTACAATTGAAAATTCTAAACATTTCTTGCTTTGCATTTATGCGTTTTCTTGACTATGCTACACACAAAAGATCCAGACTCACATATATGTATAGTTATTTACTGGCTTTGGATGAACTAATCCGATACGAGCCAATAACTTTAATATTACTTTTATTTGTTCCGTGTCTACCTTTGCGACATTTTCAATGTATTTAACCAAACCAAAATATTATTGAGGGATTATGAAATCCATGGATCGTTTACATATTTGGGTTAACCTTTAGCATCGACTTTAAGATTGCATTATACATTCTAACTTCAGAAGTATATATTGTTGAAGCATATAAACTCAAATTACTTTAGCCCCTTCTATGCCAAAAATAATGGTTGATGCACGTATGGTAGATCGCATTGTTTTTTCCTTTTCTTCTACTTCAACTACGGATTTCTTTGAAGCATGCGTTCAAAAGATTGATTCGCCAAGCTGCGTATTTTCTAAAGAAACAAGCCCAAAAGAGTTTTTAAACTTAGAAGCATCCACTGCTTATAAAATAAAAGTCATAGCCAAATATCAGACCTTAGCGAGTGAAGAGGCCATAGAAAATAACATTTATACAGGCGAGTGTTTGCTATAAGTTTAATTATTTATTTCAGTAGTTCAAAAGCAAGATAAGATTTTAAGACAATATAACGCTTAAAAATTTTTTAAAAAATGAACCTGTTTTTTTGAATTCTTAGTTGGCGTTCTATTTCACAAAGTTACAGGCAGTATTATTTAAACAAGTGAAGTTTTTTGATTACAAACCGAAATTAAGAAATTTTGTATGGAATCTATATTTGCTTCCATAGTAAAAAATATGCACATGAAATTTCTGCGGATACAGATTGTGTAAAAACTGTTAAAAAACCATCGTTTAAAACAAAGTAAAACATTTTCTCTAACATTGATTGTTTTTTCGGGTTTTTCTGTTAAAAATTTGAAAATTGGTTATGAAATTCACTAGATATATGCTTCAATAAATGTCACATTTCATCTGTTTGAATTTAGCTACATACAGGTGAGATTTGCTAAATTAATGGTACAGGCACAAGATGTTTTATGAAGAACTCTGATCCACCTAATTATGTGACATGATCAATAATATCTAAAATGATAAATATAATTAGATTTTAGAAATGATGTATTTCTATTAATGTAATACCTATACAAATGGGGATGGATTTGTGATAGATTGTTTACCAAAATTCTTAAAAAAATTCTTGGTAATGAATTTAGCAATTTTTTGAACTAATAGTTTGTTGGTTGTAAATGTCCTGAACAAGGTGAATGTGCTCTCAACAAAATCAAAATAATGTCTTTATACAGTGATAACAAATATGCATTTTTATAAATGCCACTATAAATTTAATATGCATAAGTACTCTTAATTTAAAGCTAACCTGTTTAATAATTGATAAACAATTGTGCAATGGATTTTATATTGCATTAGCTAAATGTCCATTATCATGTACAAATTCATGATCTGCTTAGTAGGTAGTTTTTGAATTTATGAAATAATAAAGCTCTTGTTTCGATGAAGCCTTTTTATCATCACAACTAGCGATGAGTGAGATTTTCCAACATTTAAGTGATAATATTACCAGTTGTTCTGAGTGAATTCATCAAAAAATTCATGAATATATATAGCTTTTCTCATTGAAATTGATTTTTTCTTATATATTTTACTTAGCATGTATATTTTCAACAGAGTTTTAGTAGATAACTGTTCATGAGCTTAAAATTAAACCTAAGTACTTGATAAAACTATTTTCTAAAAATTTGAATATCTTGTCTAGATCTACACATCAATATCACATACTTTCAATATAATATTTTCAATAACTGAATTTCAGATTTAGGCTTGAAATTTATCAAGTATTCCACTAGGGTGAGCATCATTCAAATATTATGTCACTCACCTTTATTTTTTGGATCACTGTATTTTTTTATAATAAGTCAAAATTTGGCCTGTTTATGAAATAAATTACCGTACCCGTTAAAGCACTAAATTGCAATAATTGTTTTTAATACTATTTATTAGCTTATTCAAGTTAAAACAGTTTTCAACTAGAAGATTAGGTCCCACGGTTCCAGTTGTTTCTTATTCCATTCAGCTCTGCAATGAATTTACCGTGACATTTACAGAAACATCTAATGCTTCAAGTTTTCAAGCCTGTATTTATTCATCCTTTGAACGTAACTGCTCTCTCAATCAAGTTTCGAATCCGCAAGCATTTACATCTTTAAATGCCAGCAGTGAATACACAGTCAAGTTTGCTTCATTCTTCAAGGGAGTGCTCAGCAATGCCAACTACAGCACTGTCTACACAGGTAAAACGTATTTACTCTTTAATAAATCCACTATTTGCAGGAAACTAAAATGAAAATATCGTCGATCATATTAAAGTTCTATTTAGAGATTTTATTAGATTATTAAAATACTTTTTTATGCATGTGAAGCCATACACATAAGTATATAAAATTATAAAATACGCTAATAAGAAGTATATATATATATATACCGGTGTCTAACGCTATGCGAGTCAGCACATGTTTGGTTCTGTTTCCGCTCCCTGTTTAATTTTTCAATGATTGTATATATTAATGAAAATTGCTTTCAGTCCTGTGCTAGTTCCGTTTCCTGATCCAGTAATACTAAAAAATAAATTCATATATTTCCATTAGCATTGGATAAAATAATTAATGGTAGGTATTTATTTGAAGATTGCGTATGTATGTACTGTCAAGTATTACCTAATGATAAATATAACAAAGACCTATCCTGATTTAAATTTTACAAAAACTCAGTTATAGTTGTGAAAATAATGAACAACCATACTATCTTTTGATTTTAACCCAAATAGCAAACATTACTGGATAACCAGTGGTGCATTAATGGGATCAATGGCCAATAATGGCCATTCATTTGCCAACTGTAACGAACAAAACAAAAAGTATTAAAAATTTTAAAATTCCACAATTTTACAAAGAAATGATTATATTAATGTATATAATACGTGCATTGCTTTAAAGTTTCATTTCAATTTTGAAAAAGTATTATTTATCAGTTTCTTTTAGACCATTGATGGTCCGACAATTGCCCATTAATGGCATTACTAGATTGATCTGCCATCTAGTGAACAAATACTAGTTATAGTGATTTACAACTTTGCTTAATCAAATTAAATTTCATAAAAAAGGAAATTACTTACTCTTCAGTAGTTGATAACACAATCTAGTATGTCAGCTCTTATTTTTAATAGCGTTGGATAGTGAATTTAATCATTTGTAGCAAGGTGTTCAATCATTAGGATATTATGCTATACACACTACCAACTGGGCTCTTAGCTCAAGCAATTTATACCAAGTTACGAATTATAACTCATAATATAATATTGGATATTATCCGTGGACTGCTCGTGGGAAAATGTGGGGCCATTGGCGGCATCAGTGGCAACCTTAGTAATCAATAATCAATGAACATAACTCACTTCATTATTTTGATTCCTAGATCTTCTTAATATAAAAAAGGAATTGCGAAAAGCTTTCTTGAAGTTTTTATTTGTAAAAAATTATAATATACCTGCTAAGTGAATTTTCAAAATAATTTATTCATGCATATTTGGAAGCCTTTAAGTTGACTATAATATAAAAAAGCAGAAGAGATTTTTCATGATTTAAAAAAGTACTATTTCAAAATTGGACTTAATGTAAAATTTAAATTTTTTGTTGAATTTGGCAGATTTATACGTTTATTGTTATCATTTATAAACAAGACATACTTTCAATTTTCTATTAAATGCTTGTACAGAAAATGCTTGACAAGATATCAAAGATATCCTTCTACCCTTTGTTGATCTTGTGTGTTTTAAAATATATCTGTTTTTGTATTGCCTAATTGATACTGTCATTGGAAACTTGGATTTACTATTATATATGAGTTTTGCTTACCCCCAATTTTTAACTCAAATATGTTTTTTTAAATATGCTAAAGTAATACATATATATATATATTATTTTCAACATTGTATTTGCTTTCTGTTTCTAAATTTATATTTTTAAAGGTCCATCTTCACCAGACATCAATATTATTGAACAACTCTACACCAGTGTTATGGTCGAATTTCTTGCAACATCATTGACTACAAATTATGCAGCCTGCGTTTGTAGAATATTCGATTGTCCATGTACACTTGAAGAAGTAGAGAATCCAAAGAATTTTTCTTCATTATTACCCAGCAAAAGCTATAATATAACAGTTAAAGCAATATACAATTCAATTAGTAGTACTAATTCGTCAAGTATTTTTTTCACAGGTATCTATTTTATTTGTTGAATTATAATATTTGTAAATACTTAAGACAAATATAATTCTGAAAATTCATTAACAAGTTGACTATTGTTTGCTTAATTTTTAATTGAAGTCTCTTTTTAGCATTAAAAATTTTCATCCATTTTATTTTTTAGTAAATTCTCTCCATAGTAATGATTTCACTAAGCATATTGTTGTACGTTTTACTGAAGAGTGTAATTTTCAATGCTGCTTTGATAGCTTTCTTTATTAAAAATATAAAGATTAAATATTCAATTAAAAAGTTAAGTAGTATGAAAGATTGTGTGAAGTGCAACTTGTATTCAATAAAAATGAACTGAAAATCCGCTATCAACCCTGATCAGTTTCATTTGGGTTTTACAAGCAAAACATTAATAGCAACTGTCACTTTACAATCACTCCTTCATGTATATTAGAACTCTAATTAGCAAGCTTATTAAACTTTGTTTAACAACAACTAGATATCAAAGTAACAGCAATAACCATTAATTAACTTACTTTTACTCTTTTTCTATTTATTTTCGTTATTTGCATAATCATCTGACTGCAGCGCTCTAACTAAAATCACGTTAAAATATTATTAAAATATAGGTTGAAACTAAAACTTTTAATATGAATAGTAAATAGAGTTTTTCTTAACTCAACCAGCGCCTATATGATACAAAACTTAAATTGATGATGAGATTTCTATTGATGAAGGCAATGTTGAGAAATTGCAAAATGAATTTAAATCATTGAATAAGAGTGAATTAATGGAAAAATTGAGAATAATTCGTGTTGAAGAAAAATGCTACAGAAAGATAAAAATAACAAGAGTACCGGTATATAGCAAATTTTTTTACGGAAGTATCTTTAGTTAGTAGTAGGGGTGTGCAATACGGCTGTTTTTAGAATCAGTTCGATTTTTGTCCTTGCATCGAATTTGGGTTCAAAGATCAATTTAATGCAACTGCAATATATTACAAATTTACATTTAACAATAACAAAATTCTCAAATAATTTTCTGGAGTGAGTTTTTTGAAGTGCATCTGAGATAATGTTTCCAGCTTTCAACCGCACTTCTTTACTAGGGACACCAGTAATAGCCTTGCGAATTTGTGTAACAACGGAACGAAGTATTGTTATTTTTCAGCATACGAGAGGATTATTCTTCCGTAGAAACGTTGGTCGAGCATATTCTTATCTGATTGAAAAACTGAATTTTTGAATTTCAAATTGATGCTGAAGATAATGATGATGATGATGATGATGATGATGATGATGATGATGGTGATGATGATAACTACTCGTTAGTGCAAACATCACGTGTTGTGACACTGCTCCATCAGTGATTAATGTTTCTGAACAATCACAAAGTTCTTGCTTTTACTTGTGACATTAGTGTATAATTCAGCTTTCAATTTCTGATAATCTAATAGCATTGTAAACAAAAAGATATTTGAGCTGTTATGTCGGTGCAAGTCAGGTCACCGCTTTTTTTCACAAAAAAAATTGTACTTGTTTCTCATTGGATTCTTGCTGATTGCAAAATTAGCAAATTATGAAATGACAAATAGCAATAAAATAGTTTATGATAACAGCAAAATAATGCCAATAATGAAAAATTAGAAATTGATAGTGAATAGTAAAAAATATATGATTTTATAATATTTTTTAGAAATAATACTCAATTGACTCCAAATAAGGAGAAAAATTTAAGAAATTCTTTCCCTTTAGATGTTCATGATTCACTCAAATACATTGATATTGAAAAACTACAGAGAATTTATTATTGAAGTTTGCTATGTACACATAAATGATGCACATAAATGGCAAACTAATTTTTATCTGAACCAATTGTGCAACAATACAACCGATAAGTAGTAAAAGTCAAAAAGTTATTTGGGAATCTTGTAAAACTTGCTGAAGTTACTGGTAATAATGGAAAATCAAATAGTAAAGAAAATTATAACAATTGAATTCTTCTACTAAGATCCTCAAAATTTTTGAATTTCTTAGTTACTTGCTTCTTCTGTGACAGCAGGAAGCGACAGTTTCCAAAATTCTAATGAAATTGTTCAAATTTATTTTCGCAAACTGAGTGTTTACAGTTCTTCTTACCTCTGAGCTTACAAATTTTCTGGAAGGTTTAAGGGAGAAAATTTTTTCCTATGTAGAAAAAAGTTTGATTAAATTATATTTGCTAGGTTTTGTTAGAGTCCACCACAACCGGGCAAATTTGTTTTCCAACTCATTGCAACTATGAATTAACAAATGTAACTACTAGGAATGTTATATTCTGCTTTTATTTCCAACTCGTCTACTTAAATCCTCCTGAATTGTATTTACATCAACAAGCCTAATTAATTCAATTTTTTATAGTATCATATCTGGTGAGGATTCATTTATAATTGTGCATTTGTTAAAAATTTTTGTTTAAAATCACGTTAAAATATGCAATATATTTCATTCTTTATATATTTAGGGCTGAAGCAATGTCTATTATGTCCAAAGTTTTTCCATTTCAAGTAAATGACTATCAATACGATATCTTAGAAATATTGTACTAAAAATTGTGCAATACTTTGAAAATTAAACTTAAATTTTACAAATATATTTGAAAATTCCGCTTTTCTTTAATCGAAGTTATTGAAATTAATTCTGTTCGGTCCTAGAAAATTTTCTTTGGGGAGGGGGGGGCCTTTTAAATTTTTTTCCTAAAATAATTATTAAAGGATTGTTTATTTCGAAGATTTTCAAAATCTAATCATATCTTGCAAAAATTGCATTGATTTACGAGATTTTCTACAAAAATTTAAAACTTTATATTTATGGACATATCAGCTAGTCTTTTTAAGGCGACATTTATTCAAAGGAGAGTGAACAATGTTTTGAAAAAACGGGTTTCTAACAAAGTATTCTCATAATGACCTTGAAAGGGGGAATAGAGGAGGCCGCCCCATTAAAACCGCGCCTGAAATCAATTTGTTGATGCTGAAACACAGTTTTATAAGGGAATACAATAAATAAAAAAATATATTTCCACTATTTTCAATAGAAACCAGGCTCTTATAAAGTGATTATAAATTGACATATTTAGCCCCTGTTCCGCCTATGATAACAATTATAAACCAACTTTGCAACAGTATTGAAGTAGAGTTTACTGAAAATTCATTTTCAACTAGCTTTGAAGCATGTGTCTTTAAGCTTGGAGACAGTGAATGCACACCATCATCAGTACCGGTGATTACACAGATATTTTCTGGCTTGGAAGCTAGCACTAGCTACAATGTAAAGTACATAGCAGTTTTTCATTCTGCACGAAGTGTTGCTGTTTTGGAAACAAATATAATGACTGGTAAACTATATTTATTTTATACTGCTATATACATGTATATATATATATATACTTTTAATATACATTTTAATAAATAAATCAAAATTTTTATTGATAAGGGAGAACCTGAAGGTTGATAACAGCGAGATTAATAGTACGGAAGAAACCAAACGTTTGGTCGTAAATTTCAATTGATCATTAAAACTTAATTCAGAACTTCAAAGTAGATTAAAAAAGGTAGAAAGTCACTAGCAATTTTACTTAAGAATATAGGGTTTCAATGAAAAACTTTTAAAGGAAATTGTCATATACACCAACTGTTATTTGCGGAGCAACGATTGAAAAGTTAAATTATACATCATCTAAAAACTTTTAATACGAGTGTATATATATATATATATATATATATATAATATTTCTGTTTCATTGATTGTTATTGCCAAATACTATTTTTTTCTCAAAATTAATGTCAATAAGAGAACCATGTGCCAAACACGTCTTCTCATCCAGTCCTATACTGAATCCGTCCGTCTTTAATTTTCCAGTACATTTGCTACTGATCATTAAAGTCCTTGCCCAGTATATTTATTTCTAGTCCCATAAATGAGGATAAATGTGTTATTGAACAATAATAATTTGATGATAGATATTATTCAACAGGTAAGTAACTGTTCAAAATTATATATATATATATAAATTTGAACAAACTAGTGATGTATTTATAATTGAAGAACATTTCCATTTAGACTTTATAACAACCATTGTAAATAGATCATTAATTTTTTGCAGTTTATGCATATATCCTAAGCTTTGTGCTGCAATTAAAGAAATAATTTTGAGCATACATATAAAGATAACACTAATTTTAAGGAGAAACTGCTGGTTGAATTTCTAAGAAGAAAAGTACAATGTATTTATTTCGTATATGCACTTGATTCATGGTATTTTGTACAGATGTGTGTACTGGAAGTGGAGCAGATTTTTGTGACCTGCCACACTGAGTTTGTGCTCTGCTCCATTTCTATTGTTTAACATCTGCCCCATATTACCCCAAGCTTTGTGTTCTACAGCTCCAAATTGTACCACTAAAAAATTCTTGCTCCAAAAACGACTTGCGATGTCTTATTTCTCCATATTTGTTTGATGAAAATTTTCATAGCACTGCACCACACCACCATTGCCAAATATTTTTATTCCTTACTGTATAGAAGATACAAAATCATTTTTTCAAATGCCGTCTCATCTACTACAACAAATAGGATTCTAATAACAAATATATTGAAATTACTATTAATACCCAAATACAAAATTTTAACTCAATGAAGTTAATATCTTTTGCAATATATTTATTCAAAGATAATTGCACAGTCTATTGATGACAAATCCAGTGGCGGCGTGTGGCATTTTGTGTAGGGTGGACCACACTAAATGTAAAAGTGCAATATTCTTATATTTTTCATTTTCAACAAATATTACATTGATACATGAATAATTTTGCTCATCATTTTGGGTGAACTCAATCGTAAATACGATATAAAAAACGTAACAATGAAATTCAAGGATCTCTCGACCACAGTATAAACAAAGTACAAACTTTTTAAACCAGGAACGAAAAATATAAAAATCTAGATTTTGAAGATGCTAATCCATTTTCTCAGGACTGACATGACATTTAATATATTAGGCTTTGCTTTGTTTGTGTTTGTTTTGTTTGTACATATTTTCAGTGCAAGGCACTACATTGCTTATTACAATAAAACCATCTTAAATTCAGTTTGAAAACATTATGATAAAACTATAGAACCCTGAATATCCTTAGCATTTATAATTGAATTGCAAGAAAGTTGAAATAAGGATAAGGATAAGAAAGCGAAATTTAATAGTGTTTCCAAATCATAATGAAGTTGAGTTTCTTGGGTAGTATGCTATGGTTTGCTTTTGATCACATTTATTCACTTGATACACCTCTTCGAGAGGCTCAACAGAAGAAAGGTATACGTTATTAATTTTTCATGCTATTCAAGAATTTTGAAGTTCAAGAAGGTTGAATAGGGATTAGAAAGTGAAATTTCCAAATCATAATGAAGTTGAGGTTCTTGCAGTAGGATCTTAAGAAAAATTGCAATTGTATAATTTTGATCACATTTATTCACCTGAGACACCTCTCCCGAAGTCTCATCAGAAGAAATGTCTACGTTTCTAATGTTTCAACTAATTTCCTCATGTGTTAGATTGAGTCTATGAAAGTTCATTGCCTGCTGATTATAGATTAAAAAATTATTATGTTATTTGTAGTTGTCAGAAATAAATATTCAAAATACCATTTGAAATCCGTTTAGTAGAAAGCAAAAAAAATTTGAATATGGTCAATCATAAATGAAATATTGAATTATAAATTTTAAGAGTTCGAGAAGTTTCAATGGTTTTGATATGATCTTCATATAGTATTTCTATAGTTTCTTGATATATTAACCTCAAATGTGTAGACAACATGCAATTCAACATTTTGTCAAAACAGTTAAAATAATCAAGAAGGCATTTGTCAGTATTTTAGAAAATCGTAAAAAGGGTCGATCTTAGCATACTATATACTGTTTAATAGAGCAACACCAGGTGCAAGTTGTCTTCAGATTTAAAATTTTAGCTATAATATTAAATGGGCTCAATATAAAAAACCATCCAAGATTTGGAAATATTTTACAAAGTAGGCCAATTTTTGTAGGCCATATAATTCGGTCAGTTTCTATCTGATCTTGAAGGTTATTGCACCATTCTATTTTTCATTGATAGATATAAAAATAAGGGTACATTTTCTTCCATTTGAAAAATTTTTATTGAGTCTATAAGTAAAATTTAAAAAATAGTTTATTTTTAAAAAGTGGTCAGCTTTGAGGAGATA
>CABFPE010000003.1:569850-593792 GCA_900660155.1 Hofstenia miamia
TTCATTGATAGATATAAAAATAAGGGTACATTTTCTTCCATTTGAAAAATTGTTATTGAGTCTATAAGTAAAATTTAAAAAATAGTTTATTTTTAAAAAGTGGTCAGCTTTGAGGAGATAGGCGGTTGAAGTGACATTTAATGTAGAGTAGTTAAAATAGCTCTTACCACCTTCTATAGGTAAGGTTATCAGCATGTTCAAAGGACATTTTAACGGGTTAATGGATATTTTCTCAGCCTATATATGATAAAATATGACCCTAGCCAAACAGGTTTTTGACAATGAGATTTGTTAATAAATTTACGAATATCTTCACATTTAAGTAATTACATTGAAAATAAAGTTAATATTCTTTGTAATCTAACCAAATTCGATAGATTTTTGGCATTTATTTGAAGTGATTTTTTCATTAAAAAACCCCATTGTACATTTTCACACTGACTTTTTAAGCATTTGATGAATTTTGACTCTACACCACAAACAATATCTTCATATTCAAGTTTTAATGTATCTGATAATGTTAGCTCATTAATGTATAGAAAAAACACTAAAAAAAAAAACACTTGCATAATGAATTAAACAATCTTAAGAAATCTCCTATGTCTGGCATTATTTAGCTCCATCTGCACCATCAGTAGCCATTGAAGAGCAGACAAGTGATACTATAACATTTTCTCTTCAAAATACGTCTCAAACAACTGTATTTGAAAGCTGTTTTAATTTAACGAGTCTTGGAGCATGTGAGCTTACTGAAAGCTTAACTCGTCAATCATTTTCGAATCTAATACCAAGTGAAGTGTACACTCTAAGGCTTGCAGCCATCAACGAGGGTCTACGTAGCCCAGAAGCGACAAAAACAATTTACACAGGTATGCTGAATTCTATTACTATTAATAACACACAAGTATTTATTAATGAATATGTTTTATTTCCCAGAATTCTATGTTAGTATTCATAAACGAAACAAACCATCTTGTCAGTGCCAAAATTTTTTCGCATCTACCTAGAATTTTATTCAAAGTACATGTTGATTTACTTTTAAGCAACTTTGTGGTTCTATTTGCCTAATTTTTTCTTAACAATCACTGTTATGATAAGATTTTTGTTGATTTTCTAACATCAAATCTGCAAATTAATTCATAACAGTAATTTCACTGGAGTTTTTGAATTACTTAAGTGAGAAAATATGCATTCATATTGAGAAATTGGTTGCCAACTATTTATATTTCACTAGTTAGTGTCTTTCGATAGATTTTATTCCCGACTACTACTATTATTTTTTAACTAAACTAAGTTTGTTAAGAGGCTCGTCATTTTTTGGTGTTGTCTCTATTTAAGCAAAAACTTTTCGAAATTTTGACACAGAAAACCCATTTGCATGACATTTTAGTCTCATCAACTTATGACACAACAAGCCATCAAGAACCACAAAAACATTTAGCATGTCATTGTTGGTGAGCAATTTCTTTCAAGCTCGTATTTTAGATTAAAATTTTAAAGCAGAAATATAAAGAAAAATACATGTATTCATTTATTGATAAGTTGCATGCAAAAAATTATAGCAGCAAATCTTATTGCTAGATCTAATTTTTATACACAAACGATTTTAGAGCCATCTCATAAATGGATGAATATCATCAAACATTAAAATTGATGATAAAAAATTTGAACTGCAATTGAATTTGGACCATAGATTCAATATTTATTTAAAAAAAATTTTAGCACCCCAGTACACACATGCGAATCATAATAACTCTATGCCAATACATATGCCCCTTACTATGTTTAAGTTTAGCTCCTGATCCTCCTAAGATAATCATCACAAGCCAACTATTCAACAGTGTAGAAGTGACTTTCAAGGAAAGTTCAACTACAACAAGGTATGAGGCATGCATTTTTGAAAGTAGAGAAGCTGAATGCCTTCCAACTTCAGTTACTAATCCAAGCACATTCCCAGCTTTGTCGAGCAGCTCTAGCTATAATATTAAGTTCGTTGCAGTTTACCAAAATTTGAAGAGCAAACCAGTTGTTGAAACAAACATTTTTACTGGTATATTTTTCATAATTTGAATTTACTTATTAATTTTTCTTGAAGTTTTTATTAAAATGATATTTAGCACCATCTGCACCTACCATAACGATTGAAAATCAAACAAGTGACTTGATAAAGTTCTCTTTGCAAAATACGTCCCATACAACTAAATTCGAAACCTGCTTTAATTTATCAACTACTGGAGTTTGCAAGTTTGCTGAAGCCTCAAATCCGCAAACATTTTCAAATTTATTTCCAAGTGATAAATACACAGTAAAAGCCGTAGCTATTAATGAAGAATTGAGAAGTTCTGAAACCATGAAGTCAATTTACACAGGTAAGTTTGATAATGTTACAGGGATTAAAGGAAGAAGCTTTGCTTACCATAAACTTATTTTATGACATGTTTTTTCTAAACTAAAAAAGGCTTGAAGTTGTTTTCTAAAAAATGTAGCGTTTTCTGTACACCATTGCCAACTAAATATATTATGTTGGCTATGATTGCACTAAGTTTATACTTAGTGCATTTTGAGTTTTAAAAATGTGTTTCTTGCTAAAATGAATCAAGCATTATTTCTTTGAAACTATTTAAAGTTTTGCATTTGATTTCCTATGCTGCAGCTTATGTTTAAAAGTTAAAACAAGGAAAACCGCATTTTTATAGGGTTGTTGAATAGCTTGTACTTTAAAATATGTTCACACTCGAGAAGCAACCCGTCATTGTCTTTTCGAACTACACCGCTCTCGCTAGAATTTAGAAACTAATAATAGGATGCAAATAATTACTTCAACCACAATGGAATCAACACATCGTTATTGAGTGATTGTGTATCACTCTACATTATTCTATTTATTGCTGGAATCACATGTTTTAAATATAAATTACCTTAGAATTTATCGTCCAACTGAAATATTTATGCTTATTGAACAATTGTAACATCTTAATGTTTAGCACCTAATAAAACCATCGTTGAACATTTAATCCGAACGAATACTTCAATAGAAGTGTCATATAAATCAAAAAGCTCTGCAGACGATTACAAAGTATGCATTTCCTTGAAAAGCAAACAAAGAAATTGCAACTATACTTCTGAGACCTCCCCTCATACATTTGAGAATCTTTCGCCTGGGGAGGACTATGAAATCGAAGTGCAAGCCAGCTACAATGATGCAGTAGGTGAATCGACAGCTCTCATAGATTTCACAGGTAGTGTTAATCATGAATACGTTTTTATCAATAAATTGATAATATTTTGTTAAACTGAATTCTTAGTTCCTGCTGTGACCATTATAAATATCGACAGCATCTCTACGACATCAATCAATTGCAGTTTCGTTGTGAAGAGCGGAAATGCTGATTACTATGAGGGAGAAGTGTACCTTGCATCTGCAAGTGCAAGTAGAAAAACTACACTAACTTTCCCATATAGTTGGACAAATCTCATTCCGGGAGAGCAGTATATAATTGAAATTCATGCTATTTATAAAAACACAGTTGGTGCTGATGGTACTGCTGTGCAGTGTACAAGTAAGTTTTATGTTATCGAAAAAAACACTAATACAAATGAATACTCTCAAATATAAATTTGACTATTATATGTATAAATTTGAAGTATTTAATTTTTTGTATAATACTTTAGAGTGCACAAATCATATAAGCTAAAATCAACAGTTTTGTAGGGATGTGTACATTTTGTTTTGAAAGCAGTCTTAATCACGTTAGGTGAATATTTCCATTTACATAATATATTTTAGGTCCTCTTAATCCAAATACTATATCAGTTTCTGGCTTCAGCTGGAATAATATAACTTTTAATTGGATACAACCCGCAGATAGCATCTATGATGGTTTCAGTGTGAGCTTATCTCCAGATGGCGGGGTGGTTTGGCCCATGATGGGAATTACCACTAAAGATGTGCCCTTTACTGTTAGTAATTTAGAAGAAGGCACTTCATATACAGTGCATGTTTCAACAACTTCATTTAAATGCACAAGCACCTCAATACAATTCACACAAAAAACAAGTGAGATTTTGTCATTTAATTCAAATAAGAGGCTTTTCTTAATTATATTTTCTTGAAATGACTACATTTTAATCCTCTATCTTATGCTGTTTTAAAATTTTAGATGCCTCATTAGTTCAAAGGTTATGTTGATTTTTTTTGAATAAACGATCGCAGATTTTAGAAACTTTCTTGCTTAAGGTATATTCTTAACTAACTTTTTAGAATGGCATGTAGAAATCAAAACGACACAATCCGAGATCAAAGTAATAGAAAGTTTAGACACTTCTGTAGATCAACTTTTGATTACAATGATCATGGATGTCAACAACTTTCCACAATGGCAAATCGTATATCAAAATCCATTGGAAAATTTCAAAATTGATTTGATTACTGGTATGTTATTCCAAAATGATCATAATGAATTGAAAATATCTTTAACTTAAATAATTATATTCGTCGAAATTGACACCCCAACAAAATTATGCGCCAAAAACTTTGAATTTGGTCATAACTCTTTAAATTCATTTGCTAACTCATAAAATTTAATTTTGTAATTCTGTTTTCTTTCTCTTGCCTATCTTTAAGCCTGCTGCTGATTTTGCAACTTTTTTATTCCTTAATGTGTTTCTATTGGAACGCATCTACTGCTCCTTAAACTGATCGCATCACAGCTTATACGTTGTTGGTAAGCATGTTTTTTATCTAAGTCACACTCTCATTTTTATAATATACCTGCATCTATTCAATTGCAATTATTACATAAATTGAAAAGTTTTAAAACAATAAGTATATTTTGCATTTATTATTAAATAACATTAAATCAAATAAAAAACTGCTTTGCATAAATGCACATACATATAGTATATATATATACATATATACACATATATATATATATATATATATATATATGCTTACAGCCAATCTGATTAATAAGACATAACCTAATCAATGATATTAATATATAATATATTTTGATTTTGAAATTTGACACAGCTCAAAACGTTAATTGTTCAATTCAATGTCTATACCTTACTAGCTGTTTTTCTAGTTTGAAGTATATCAGGCGTAATACTGGACACCCAAAATTTCTCATATCCGCACTATTAACTTAGAATTTTCAGAAATTTGATATCATCGCTATTTCGAGAATGTCACCAAATCTCAAAATTTAAGAATTTTTTGAAATCAATGAAATATTGTTTTTAACCAGTTTTGAATATACAACAGAAATTAAACGCACGCACAGGTCTGAAAGTAAATTTTCTCACATCGAAGCTAGTTTCCAACAAAAAATTGCCAAAACTCGCGTTTAACAGAATTTACAGAAAAGTATTGCTTGATCAATCCTTGTTTACAGCTTGTGCTGTTCGGATTAATTTGATCAGTACTATTTATAGATTCTATGGATAAATTTACAATATTAACAATATTGTATTATTTTGCAATACATATATATATATATATATATATATAGATTTTCTATTTTATTTCAGCGTTTATATGATTTAGGTGAAGTATTCCTAGTTGCCGAATCAAAGCTAGATTTTGAAGCTATATCCGTGAACCCAATGACAGTGGTTATCAAAGGATATGATATAGAGCCAAACGTTCCGGACTACCATGAGCTCAACATTGTTGTCGAGAATGTGAATGACATGAAACCGTCATGGGTAGATCCACCTTCAAACCTTTCAGTTAATGAAAATTCAAAATGTAAATGAATACTTCTTGGAGGTCAAATCTGTCAAAATTTCTTAAATATTTTTACAGTTTTAATAATATATTAATTACTATCTCATTCGTTCTCAAAGTTTCATTCTGGAGTAACTCTAATTTCAAGGGACTCACCAGGTCCCAGGGAGTGTGAGAGCTTTTCTCAGTAATCTGCTGCTCCGAGCAGCAGTGCTGCCTTCTATACTACCGACCCTCTCAAGATTCCCAAACCAATCTCCTATATTTCTTACATATAACTTCCTATACCCTGCTTTCATATGATCTAATTTCTCCAAGTCTTTCTTACATAGCCTACACTAATCACTTTTCTTAGTTATTTCGTCTAGGTGCTTCTTCACTCAGTTTGTCATTATTGCTTGCTCCTGTGCTGCCATTATCAGTGCTTCTCTCGTTGCTCCTGCCTTCTTTAGTCACTTGTTGCTCTCTCAGTAGCAATTTTCAGTTCATGTTGTTTGTATTTTTGCCTCTATTCTACTCTGGTATGCTTTCTTTCCCTCGTTATCTATTCTTATTTACCTC
Source organism: Hofstenia miamia (assembly GCA_900660155.1). Taxonomy (NCBI): domain Eukaryota; kingdom Metazoa; phylum Xenacoelomorpha; order Acoela; family Hofsteniidae; genus Hofstenia; species Hofstenia miamia. The sequence continues at coordinate 576,146 of CABFPE010000003.1, forward strand.
AACTTTATACTTATCTCCTGTAGTGACTCCCTCAGTTCATTCTTGCTCCATCTAACTACTCCTGCCGAGTATCTCAACAATGGCATTAGCGACGTATTAATTGCATTTGTACTGTTCTGCCCACTCAATGCTTACTTCTGTAGTCTCTTCCTTACCATCTTCTTGTATTCCTCCTTAGTGGTTTTCAAAGAGTTTGCTAAAAGGATGTGTAATACAAATGGGTCTATAATTTTTTGTGTTTCGGTTGTCACCTTTTTATGTATAGGAGTTATATCTGGAAATTCACAATCAATAATACATTGATTAAATGCGATTAATAATTGTTCACCAAAAATAGGAAAAAAACGTTTAATAATAAAAAATGGGAGATTATAAGAAGCGGTTGATTAGTTGGTATCAAGTTTCTTAACTCTTGTGTACATAGATGGGGTCTATTGGACCCCACAGCCTATTTTGACCGCCATAACTTTTTGGCAAAACATGCCTCAATTCTAATTTCTTCTGACATCTAAAATTATTCATTTTTGTTTATAATGTAAACAAACAATTTTACAGTTCAACGATAGCAGCGAGCAAATCAAACAAAACTACTCTCAACAGCTGGGGTCTGGTAGACCCCACGAATGCATAGCAGGGATATTTGTATAATAGAACAGTTATCAGCAGAATTTCATTGCCAAACACGTGTTTGTCATTTTTACTGATTCATGCTTATAGAATATTTTAAGATTACATGGTTTTTGGAATTTGGGATGATGCTGAAGCGTTCTGGAGCGATCACAGTGGAAATGGATGGTGGTGGCCAGCGGTTATCCTCAAGGCCAACAAAAACCGTTATCGCGTGAGCCAGATTGACAAAGAACTACCTGTTGGAGGTACATCATCCCATGATACATCATCCAGTGACGATAATAGCATTGGTGATGGAACAAGTACATCGGACAAAAGTATTGTGTCATATTCAAGCACTCAAGCTGACTTGCTAGTAACTTGTAATACACATTATGCTTACAATGCAGTACCATATTGTGGGAGGCAATCTGATGGCGTTGTTCAAAGAGGTCTTGCTCAGAATATCATCCGTGAGCTAATGTTACCTCTCAAGAATTCTGAAGTGAACCTTACAACTGATAATTATTTCACATCAAAACAATAGCAGAGGATTTGCTTGGATAGAATATCACCCTACTTGGCACCATGAGATCAAACAAAAGGGAGATCCTGCCAACTCTGAAGAAGCCTCGTGTTTTATCATATCCAACATCAAAATTTGCTTTTAATGGAAACATTACTCTTGTATCATTCATGCCACGAAGAAATAAGAATGTACTCGTTCTGTCAACAATGCACAATGATATGGAAATTGAAACTGAATCGTCAAAGCCTCGAATAGTTTTACATTATAACAAAACAAAGGCCTCTGTTGATGCCAGTGGATCAGAAGACGCAGATGTACACATTCCAGAGGCAAACATATAGGTGGCCAATCGCCTATTTCTTCAATATTTTGAACCTAACCAATCAAAACGCTCACACGGTCTTCGAGAGAAGATTCCTAAATGCGTACAAAGGTCTGGCCAAAAGGTAATTGTTCTTAGAAACATTAGCCTGCCAACTAGTGAGGGAGCATTTGGAGCAACGAGCTGCTATGAAAAACTTGGCGAAACCTCAAAAAAACGACCTGGAGAACTTGGGCTTCTTGGCCAACAGGAAAGCGAATCTTCAACAAGGCCCTACCAGAAAAAAGAGAAGATGCGAAATATGTCCCCGCCAAGTGGACCGCAAAACAAAAGAAACATGTCATTATTGCTCGAAAAACATTTGCCTGCCTCATTCTGCATTAGTATGTGTTCATTATTTGCAATGTTTCAAAAATGAATTTTTTCCTATTGGGGTCTATTGGACCCCGCCTATGCTACTATGGCAGTAATTTGTCTATGTACACAAGGGTTAAGTTGAAAATTTTTCTCAGATTTCATTTTGCGGCGCCATTTTGAAGGATTTAGCTTTTTTAGGCTTTTGTAAATATTGCTCAATTTTCAAAGCCTGATTTTAAAATTGTTTATAACAAGAATCATTTAAACAGGATTACAATCCGATGATTTATGTATCACAAGTTAGAAGAAATCAGGATTTTAGAGGCATTTAGTNACTTGTAATACACATTATGCTTACAATGCAGTACCATATTGTGGGAGGCAATCTGATGGCGTTGTTCAAAGAGGTCTTGCTCAGAATATCATCCGTGAGCTAATGTTACCTCTCAAGAATTCTGAAGTGAACCTTACAACTGATAATTATTTCACATCAAAACAATAGCAGAGGATTTGCTTGGATAGAATATCACCCTACTTGGCACCATGAGATCAAACAAAAGGGAGATCCTGCCAACTCTGAAGAAGCCTCGTGTTTTATCATATCCAACATCAAAATTTGCTTTTAATGGAAACATTACTCTTGTATCATTCATGCCACGAAGAAATAAGAATGTACTCGTTCTGTCAACAATGCACAATGATATGGAAATTGAAACTGAATCTTCAAAGCCTCGAATAGTCTTAGATTATAACAAAATGAAGGGCGCTGTTGATGCGGTGGACCAGAAGACGCAGATGTACACATTCCCGAGGCAAACATATAGGTGGCCAATCGCCTATTTCTTCAATATTTTGAACCTAACCAATCAAAACGCTCACACGGTCTTCGAGAGAAGATTCCTAAATGCGTACAAAGGTCTGGCCAAAAGGTAATTGTTCTTAGAAACATTAGCCTGCCAACTAGTGAGGGAGCATTTGGAGCAACGAGCTGCTATGAAAAACTTGGCGAAACCTCAAAAAAACGACCTGGAGAACTTGGGCTTCTTGGCCAACAGGAAAGCGAATCTTCAACAAGGCCCTACCAGAAAAAAGAGAAGATGCGAAATATGTCCCCGCCAAGTGGACCGCAAAACAGAAAAACATGTCATTATTGCTCGAAAATCATTTTCCTGCCTCATTCTGCATTAGTTTCTGTTGACTGTTTGCAATAAATATTTCAAAAAATGAATTTTTCCTATTGGCGTCTATTGGACCCCGCATATGCTATTATGGCAGTAATTTGCCTATGTACACAAGGGTTAACAATGTTTTTTAATTCATTGATTTTAGTAAGTCTAAAGGAAAACTGTTTTGATTGAGATTATCCGAATTTTGTTTTTTCTTATAACTCCCTTTAGAATTTGAGATAGGTAATGAATTAAAATTCGACTAAATAAGATTTAAAAAAATGACTGCAGGCATTAGATATCTTTATTACTTACGCAATGTAATATCAGGCAATTATCATAAACAACTTATATATGCATTCTGCTTGGCTCATTTTCAATATTGTTCGGGTTTTTAACTGACCTAAATTCTACATATCGTATGCTTCTATCAAAGACATTAAATTGGTGCATAAAAACTCTAAGCCTTGCACAAAATCATGACGAAGCAATAAATATAAAATATTTATCAAATTTATTTCCATTTACTATCCATTTTATTTAAATTCAAATCTAGTCAAACATCTCTTCTCTTCCTACAGAGGTATATTAAATTAAAGGAGCGATCGCAAAATTTTCTGTGTTTAGATAGCAATTCTAATAGTTTTCATAACTTATCAATAAAATTATGGAATAATTTAGACTATCAAACGCGAGTTGAAAATAATTACAAAGATTTAAAAAAATAACTAAAGAAATCATTTCTAATAAAATAATGTACACTGGGAGACATACATCCAATATTGAAAACCTTCACAAACATTCGCTCAAACATTGATTTTTATTATTTTATTTTGTGCTTATTAGTTTTGTAGCATTAGATTTGTTTATATTTTATTTTATCTATAATTTTTTTGGCAAATAAATTGCGTTTTGACTTAATGGCATTATCAACACTACTATATCAAGCACAATTCCATTCAACCAATTTGTTTTCTTTCTAAATGCTTAAAAATATGTCCACGATTACATAAATTTATTTGCAGCTTTACATATTTGGAACGATTTAGAAAGTGAGATTACAGTAGAAAAATTTAGAAAATAATTAAAAAGCGCGCTTTTACACCGACAAAACATAATTGGAGACACAAGCATGCTAAACTCAGTTACCGCTTTCATTTACTGAGATCACCACAAACACAACGACACACAAAGTTATTATTATTATATATTATGTTTTTAGCTTAAATCTTTTTTTTGGCAATTATATTGGTTTGACTCTTATGATTATTAAAACAAGTATATTTAATATATCCTTAATGCAATAATATTCATTATGGGCACTACCCATCTATGTTAAGATTGAGAAACAAAGAATGTGTTTAAGCATTGAATAGTAAAATAGCTAATTTCAGTTAATTCCAAGTTTGCTAATCTAGTTGTTTTAGCTGAGATGCTTTTTCTGGTGACTGCAATTGATCCTGACAAAGACGTAAATGTCAGTCCATTGCGATTTAAACTCGAAGGCTCAGAAGGCCAGTTTGAACTAGTTAGTTCTATCGATAGAGGGAATGAAGTGATGGCCTCATTCTTAACACCATATTTCTGTTAGAGATTCTTATGAACAATGCATATGATTAGATGATCTAAATAATCATATTGAAAATTTTGTATATTTTTTTGAAATTGCGTATGTTTTCTAAATATCTATAGATTCCTTTATTCTTCAGATTAAATATTTCAACGCGTATGAATCTGAAACATATATATAAAATTTATATATATATATATATATATATATATGCATGCTGCAGTACACTATTCTTAACGCTATGCATTATCTAATGCTTAGGAAGGATTCTACTAGCCTAGATTACATAAAGTTTATTAATATTTACTTTGGGTGTCCAATTTTCTGGAGTTAAGCAATAAATATGGTAATAGATGTATGGTGTTGATATGCTATTTTAACTAATAAAATACTTTATTTTGAAGAAATCTAGTATTGTGAATCTAACGAAGTTATGTTTTTTTGAAGACGAGCATTTGTTTATTTGTCGACCTATGTGGGTTTCAACAAAACAATTTTAGTTAAGATATTTTTGAGTGTTCCAATATTAGTAAATTCGAAATGCAACATGACTGAAGATTATTTCCATTTCATGCATATTTCATATGTTTATTTACAACCCCTAAATTGCTGTTATTTAGATGCTGAATTGAGAACTAGGTGGAATGCAACTTTAAATTATGAAATAAAGACTGTATACATGCTGACGCTAACTGTAAGCGATGGAATAAATGAGAATGATATTGTTAACTTTACTGTCAATGTTCTTGATTTATTTGATGTACCTCCACATATTATCAACCTTTTCAAATCAATCACAGTTGAAGAAGGAAGTGATTTTTCAATTAATTCCAAAAATTCCAGCCTTTACTCTGTGAAAGTGGATAATTTGGAAGGCGATGATGTCATTTTTAAAATAGAATCTGCTTACGATAATCACGGAAACAATGCTGCAGTCATGTTTGTTATTGAGACAGGCAAGTAGTTAAAGCTAAGTCAAATTTTTTATTAAAAATGTAACTTTCTATGAAACCACGTTTAGTGCTGGGATAAAGTTTACAAAAAAAGGATTGACGCATTGTCAAAAATGATCTGAATCGAATTGATTTGACTAGACCTGAACCAACAGTAAAGGCCCAACTTATTAATAAATATTTAAGCAATCAGCCAAATTCAATATTTTTTCTTTCCATTAATTGATAAAAGCGTAAATCTCGAGAAATTTGAATCATTTTAATTGCACACCACTATGCGGGGTGGAAAACTAAATTGATTCGCTTCAAAATAAGTGTTGTGCGATAATTCAACTTGCAGGTTCATTACATGTTTTACAAGAAAGTGAAACAACGCGATTTAAACAAGAAGGCTTAGTCAGCAATAAATCATTTAGATGGTTTTATAGATTAATAGGTTTTAGTGTAAAACGTGTTTGAAATAGACACTTTCTATTGAAAAATCTGTCATTGGTAATAAAATTTATGAAAATCCTCGCAAGTTCTTTAAGAGATCAACATAATATGTAATAGTGAAATTTAAGACAAAACCTTCCTGACAAGGATTGGTCGTAGATACTTTTCTAGATGATAAAGAAACGTCAGAATTTAGTATTTCATTTTCTCATTAAAGTATTAACATAGCAAATTTAATACGCGCGAAATTATTTCTCAGATTTTTAAATGAACCTAATTTTTTCCTATGATTGTTTCATCGTAATGAATTAATTTCAAAATCTGATCTCAATTTCTTTGTAAAACCAACTGAAACATTTTCTAGTTTTTCTAAACTAAATCAACCTGGACTCTCATATCCATGGATCACACCAATTATTATCTAGATCTAGATTCACAACAACCCTGCCCCATAGTATAACACTTAAAATTGTGTACTATGCATGGGACACCCTTGCATGTTGTGCAATTGGAATATATATAATTCAATTTCACTCTTTGAAAAGTATGAATTTTAAATGAACTGGAATTCTTATATTTTTGTCAAGAATTTCAAAATATAATTTATCAAATGTTTTACTTAAGTCTAGCACTGCAATTATTCTTGTCTCATTATTATTTAAGGTTTATCTAGCCTTTGCTACAATGTGAAGCAAATTGTAACTGTATGACTTATTTGTATCTAAATGAGTGATAGCTTTTTCTAAATCTCTCATCGACACATACTTAAAACTGAAGGATGCATCAATTTTATTTATGCCATCACAATAATCAATGTTTTCGCATTTTGATTCCCAAATTCTTTAAATTAGGTGTCTTTTATCAATTCTTCATTATTGTCTATTTCATTCAAGACCGTTGAACTTTCCTTATCTGCTTTTAAGAAGTTGCTGATGAAACACCATTTGTTTTGACTAAAACTTCACCCTGAGCACATTTATTAGTCTTTGTTTTTTTTCAAAATATTTCAATTCCATTTCATTCTTTGCATTCAGCACATCAATCAGTACAATATTTACATTCGGATACTGCCCCAACAAAAGAATCATTTCTTGGGGATCTCTTCTGCCATAGGAATGCATACGAGATCCTTTCTTTTTAGTAAGTTTATTGTTTCCAATGATTAATAATTTGGTCCTTTTCGGAGTTTCTTTTGCTTCTTTTCTGGCAAACTGTGAAGATGGCTGGCATCATCCTCATCAGTAATATTATTTATATATCCGCTTTCTATCAATATTCAATGCAAAATTCCATTCACAGTTTCACCATTGTCGTTTTGTACGTCCCCATTTAAATTCGTTTGCATGTTTAATGAAGGTATCTCAAGATTGTCTTTTGTGGTGCAAATTTTCATATTTTCAGATAACAAACACAAAGCTGTTTCTGCCTATTTCTTCAGGTTAATTTTGCAAAGTTGTTAGGATTTTGGTTAAGGTTAAGGTTGGGAGTAGACTTTAGCATCTTAAAAACCTGATTTTGATTTTGAAATTTACTTTCCAAAGATTGCAAAATATAACAATTTCGTTCAATTTGCATTTTATTCATGCCAGTAATTCTGGACTCCCTCATTTAACGCATATTTCCTTTCAAAAATTACAAAAAATTTCCTGTTTTTTCTCATGGACATTTTAGGCTGAGAAAATTGCTTCCACAATGTAAATTATTATAATAATGAAAATATAGTTAAGTTTGCCATATCATCTACAATCTTTCATAACGCTGTGTTAAGAATTAATGATGCTACTTTCTTCTTTATTTGTTTGGCTGTCCTTTTGTTTATATTTGCCCATGTGCCATAGAACTTTCCGATGATATTTACAGATTAATATATTATAAATGAGATTAAATCTGCAGAATTTTTCGTTGACAACTAAAATAACCTCATAAATATGTTTGGAAGTATTTGATCCATCAAATTTACCTGCTCTAATCAAAACTGGAAATAATAGTTACAACATACACGAATAGAAATTGGTTCACAGCAAATTTCCATGACACAAATTAATGAATGCACGTGCTATACTAGTGTATAGAAGCATGTGTGTGTGTGCATTTTATTTTCCAATGTAATTAAAATTATAGCTAGTGAAAGTGGGGATTTGGATTCATTAACATTTACATGGATATCTCTTCTTGCTAAGGGTAAATTCTTAGTAACAGAAAGATATATTATTAGATGGTGACATATATCTTACACCCGGCTATGGATTTGACTTCGAAAGTTTACCTCCTGCACCAACATTCCACTTAACTATTTCCGCTACCAACTTTAAAAATCGCAGTCTTTACGATAGCGGACATTTGTACATTAATGTTACAGATATGAATGAGAAGCCTTTCTTCATTGCCAATTCTCCACAATTCTTGTTCTATATTAAAGAAGATAATGATCTAGTAAGTGATAAAGTTTCATGTAAACAGTCATTTACGAAATTATTACGTTTCTTTAAATAAAGAGAACCTCTTAAATTATACCGTATGCGTGACTACTAACCCACTGTCTGCTTTAATCTAAAGGTTATGTAATTACAACTGGAGGTAATTTCAATGTAAATTATCAGATCTCTCGAAAATGTGTTATATTTTTTTTCAAGGAATAGTTTTTGATATTATATGTATTCAAGAGAATTTTTTTGAAAAAAAGACTGCTAGAACCTAACAAAGTCATTTTTTAAAGATCTTTGTAAGAATTGCCATTTAAGGAAAGATCCACGTGACATCAGCCGCAGGAATAACTGTTTGTATAAACATAATACATTTTCTGATTATTTGCTCATATCAAGTTTTTTGCTTTTAAACTATCCCCAAAAATTGTCGGTTAAGTGATTGCTCATTTTTGTAAGTTTAGGGTTGTTTAATATTTGATTAATTCTTTATATTAATACATTTAAATATTTTAGACATTCGAAATGCATAGTAAAATTGTTGAGGACAATCTTTTACCGATGGGAAATACAAAGATTGATCTCAGAGTTAAGGATCCCGATGTTCCGAGTTTATCATCAGAGTATCATCACAATGACACTATTATTTATAGGCTCGTCAATCAAAGTGCAGGAGGTGTATTTGAGGTAAATTACAAAAATTCAATGCAGAAGGTTTACCTTACCATTAAATACTTATCCAACAATATGATAATTTTATCTCTTTTTTGTCAATTATAAAATTTTCAACCAAAATATTGACCACGACTTAATGCATGTATATAGTTATTGGTTACAAACGTACTTTGAATTATTAATGAATTTCCATCATTATTGTTTCTTCTCTTATTTAAGGATATTGAAATCTTTATATTTAGTTGGATTCTCCATGTTTGAATGAACAGTATTTGGTTAGTTCAAGAACAACCACAGCAAACTGCAGTTTACTTTTTAACAAAACTAAACTAGATTCAGAAACGCTAAAAACAGAATATATTGAGGTTAACATTCAGGCAATTGATGCTCACGGTCTCACTGCTGACATGCAGTTGCAGTTTAAACTCATCAATATGAATGATAATTATCCAAAGTTTTCACAGGAAATTTACTTAGCATCCGTTGCTGAAATGTCTAGTAGCAGTAAGTGCAATTTTATGGAAATGTATTGAAAACTCTTAATTACTGCAGTACATTTGCGAAATTTCATATTTCAACAAACACACATACACGATTGCATGCTGAAAACGGTCTAAAAACTGATCTATTTTTTTTGAGAATGCATGGAATATATGGTCGAATAAAATGCAAATTGTTCCAAAATCTATCCAAAATTTCTTTTGAAGAAAGGCAGCAATACAATGCGTACTGCTTCACAATGCAGAAAGATTTCGTGACGGCATAAAAATGCAGGCCAATTTAGAGCAATTGCTAAACATATTTTTTATGCCATGTATTAAGCTAGCACGCGAAATCAATTCTCGCACGCCATCGCGTGACACAAATATTTCGTAGCAAGAAATATTTCGTGTAATGCAAGGTTCAATGCTCTTAAGACTTGAGCTTCACAGTGACTTTCATGTTTGTAGGTCAATCTGAAGCTGAGGAATGCTTTGAAATCTCCGCTCCGCCTGCTTGATACGAAATCGTCTTTCAACTTGTGAAGATTCGTGTTCTCGTTTCTCAATTCGCTTCTCTGTGCCTCCCAATTGTCTTCTTCACTTCCATTTTGAAAGAAACGCCTTCGATTGGCGAATAAGGGACGAGTCGAAGTAGTTACAATCTTCAAACTTTCATGTAATCTTCCTATGCTCAAGATCTCTCCAATCCTCTGTGACTCAGTGCGTTGTCAAACACAATGGTCACACCAGATTCATCAAGAATTTTAAAGCAGTTTCCTTCTGTATATAAATATAAATTCTGAGAAAATATTTTTTGTGATGGAGCCTCCTTTAGTCAAGAATTGGATGCATGCTTATTGATTTGCAGAAATGGCACAAATATTGTTCAGATTGCAAGTTTTAACTACAGGTCTTTGTCCATTCTTACCCCATCTCTTTGTTCTAGAGATATGAATGTTGAAGTTCGTTTCATCAATATATAAAATCATCCATTCCTTATGTTTTCTTTTCTATTTATTCAATATGCTGTTCATTGCATTAGGTTCAATAGAAAAATTTATCGTAGAATTGCACATTCCATGGAGACCTTGACCAATGCGTTGTGAAGAAACATCCACATTATGCTCGCGGTTCTTCAAGTGCGATTGTTGGATTCTCTTCTAACATCTTCACTAACTGTTTCTTCTTTGATGACTTATTTTCTTTTTTCTGCACCCTCCACGTTACTTGCACGACGCTCCTTCGTCAGCTTTTATCATTCCTAGTGCTGTCTTTATTGGAACACCCAGAGAAAAAGCTACTGTCACCCAGTCTTTGCCTCCATCATAAGCTCCAAATGTACAACAACTGGTTTCATCACTATGTTTCTTGTATAAAACCCGCTTTTTTGTTCTTTGCATTGGCGATCTGTCTGACATCTTCACAAGAAATACAGAAAATAGGGCCGTTTGACAAATAAATCACACGACCTACTTCGAATTCGAAAGTTCTGAATGAAAGCTCTAGTTAGAAATCTTGGAAACCTTGCCCTAGATATTAAACTTTTATTACAAAATTTATTGGTATAAAATTTTATGATAAAACTGTCAAGTAAATTTAAACGCTAATAATTTCGATTCATAAATATAAAATTAAAGCATAATATGAACTTTCTTCTTTTTTGTACCAGTAAATGCTGAAAAAGTGTTAAAACTTTCATAGTATCAATTTTCATTTTTACAAACTCAATTTATATTTTCATAGAATTCAAGTTGATATTTCACAATCGCATTTTGAATTTTCATTGGTCATTCTATTTTTCCATTGGCTTAACTTGAATTTCAAAAGGTATAAAGTTCACTTGTAAATATCAGAGACATTCTATAGTTGGCAGCAAAAAAAATGAGACTGAACACCTATTTTTTCACGCTTTGTGGAAACGTATTGAGACGTTTTAGAGGAAACCTATAAAAATAAAAGACAACGAGAATTTTGTGAACTTTAAAATGGTCAAACAAAAACGTTAATTAATTAAACTGGTACTTCGTAATTATTTCAAAACATTTACCAAACAAATTGTTTCGCTTTGCAAAGTTTCTACTTGATTTCTTCGGAATGGAAACGTTGGAACAGCTTGAAAACGCCTTTGCGACATCGCAAATTTCTCGATCAACTTATTTTCGAAAGCTGAAAAAAATTCGACAAGGAGAATCTCTCAAAAGAAGAAAAGGAAGTGGACGCCCTCGAAAAATTATTGGAAAATTCATTCAGAAAACAGTCGCAATTGCTCTCAAAAATCCCTATATTTCTGGGAAAAAAATTGCAAACCGACTTCAAACTGAAGCCGACATCTCTGTGCATGAAACCACAGTTCAGAGAACACTGAAAAAAAGTGGAGTTACAAAAATTGGCAGAAAAAATCGACTTCTGATTACAAAAGAACATCAAGAAAAAAGATTAAATTTCGTGAAAGATTGGAAAGAGTACACTTTTGAAGATGTTTGGATAACTGATGAGTGCGTATTTCAACTGCACAGAAACAAAGTACAAGTGTTGTCGTCCAAGAAATGTCCAAGACCAACAAAAGCGGTTCCAAAGTTCGACCAAAAAATTATGGTTTGGGGAGCACTTTCCTATCGTGGGTTTTATTTGAAAATTTTAGACGGAAAAGCCACAATCGACAGTCAAAGATATTGCCAAATTATAGCTGAATTTATGCCTTATGCTGATGCTTTATATGATGATGGATGGATACTCCAACAGGACGGAGCAACCCCGCACACGTCAGCAAAGACAAAAAATTGGTTTTCTGAAAATAATATCCAGTTTTTGCAATGGCCACCAAGTTCTGCTGATCTTTCTCCAATCGAAAACGTGTGGCAGATATTGAAAAATGACGTTGAGAAGAAAAATCCGAAAAATATATCCGATTTAAAAGAAAAAATCCAAGAAAGTCAACACATTTTGACATCTGAAATGAAGTCCAATTTAATGAAATCAGTTTCAGTTCGTTTGAATGAAGTTATTTCTACAGGAGGAAAACAAATTAGACTTTGATGCTTTTTACTTATAGTCCTTTAATGTATCTTTAAAATCTTACCCTTCTTGAGTTGTTACGTTCAGCAGTTCAAAAGTAATATGCCTTTTTTCTAGTCTCATTTTTTGCAGCCAACTATATATTGTAAAAATTATATTTCAATATAATGCCATAATGTTTTTTATTCTTATAGTGCCTTTAAGAGTGCAATATAGAATTTACTTGAGTTGCTGAGAAATTATTTTGCGTGTTCCAAATTGAATTTAGCCTAAGCTCATCTGATAATTTCTTTGTAAATATAATAAATACAATTGCTCTTCACAAACTTTCCCGCATAAACATGGACTCCTATAATGTAGAAATCACGCTATGTTTTGTTGTGATTTATTAATATCACTATTTTTTATTTCTTGAATGCTATTCTGCAATATATTGTATAAAGCATATTATTAAAAGACCCTGCTTAGAATTACTACAACCCTCTTTTAGATACAAGTGTCTTGCTATTAAATGCAAGTGATGCAGATTATTTCAATTACTCAAACTTGCAAGGTCCATATTTTGATATTCCAGTTTCAGAAAAAAGTCAATATTTCCAGATTAATCCAGAGAACGGAATGATTTCTGTCAAAACTCCAATCAAGCGTGATGTTGTCGGCGATTGGCTGATATTCAGCGTTCGAGCAGTCGATAATGGGACAAATTATGACAACACAACATTAGTACGCATTTTTAACAGCAATTATAAACAATAGATATCTTTAGTTTGATACTCAAAGAGGTCATCGCGTGTAGGGTAAAATTTAAATGAGGTAATTTCAAATATCTGCTAAATATAAAGAGTAATATTGTGATGATTCTAAGAACGCTAAATTCCTGAACATAGCAAAACACATTTAATGAAATAGCTTTGTGAAATCTCAATAGAATTTTTTTTCACCAGCAGTAACATGCACAATATAGATTTTGGAAGCTTCAATAACTGTAAACAAGTTTACATAAATATCATTCTGGATATTTATCACTCAAGTACTGAATCGGTAGTAACCTGCAGAAATAATATTTAACTTAAACTGCCCAGCGTCCATTATGCAGGTAAAGGACAAACCGTTTTCCACATTTACAAGGAATTTTCTCCAAGCCTTTTGAAAATCGCGGGGCATGGACAGCTATATTGAAGAACATGCCTTAATTCAATGTTAAAAATTTCTCTTAAACTGTGGCTGAAGTTTTTGAAAAGATTAACGAGTTATTCTTTGAAATTTCGAATTTTTTGAAAAGATTTAATTTCTCTCCATTCTTAATGTTCATAAAATTATAAGTCTTGAGACCATGGAAGCAACAAAAATTTTGACTGTTTCTTGATGTGTGTAGTTATTCCAAGCCCATTGAAGTGTGCCGTGCCCAAAGTTAAGATGTCGTGGGACAGAGTCTAATCAAGATTTAGTGCAAAAAAACTCCTCTATCACATGGTGCTTTCAGATTGAGCATAGCTGTAATAGTTTTTGAGCTATAAACACTTAAAGATGAATTAAAGCTCCCCGGAGTTTTCGTAATAGTAATACCTCACCTTGTTCAGAAATCAACAGTGAGTACGATGCCCAATTGCTACAATATTTTTCCTTAATATATCGTTTTTTTGTATGTTGAAGAAATGGAAAATGTGTGATTTTTATCTTTATAAATTTAAAATATTTGATTTTTTGTAATTAACTGTGAATCTAAATTCAACTTGCTTTGACGGCAATTGGTGTCTTTCAAAATATTACTTTAATATTCGATATATTAGGACAGGCACTAGACTCATGTTTTCTATTTGGTATTTCTTGAAAATTTCGTAGCAATATCTTTATGAAATATATAATGATTGCTGAAATTTTTTTAGCAGGGGTTCACTTAGGACTCTAAATGAGACCAGTTAATTCTTTATTTTTGAAAGATTTATATGAAACTTGGTAATATTGATTGGCTTTTCATGAAAAACATATAAATACTATATTCGGAAGTAAATCAGGTTGCTATCCATCTTATTCAGCCAACATTGCTTCATATATAAATTCCTTTCAACTTTTTGCACCTGGATAATCCTTCAAAATCGACGCAGACTTACACCAAACCGTCGCGGACTTGTAAAAAAGGACATATTTTTTTGGTTTCTTTGTTCATTCAAAAAACAATTCTCTGTTTTAGGTAGCAACTTCGACGGTAGCAATTCATGTTTTGGATCAGAATGACGTACGTCCGTTTTTAACAGCAAGTTTTCATTCTGCTGAAATTCCCTTTGATGTCTTAGAAGGTTATTTCATTAAGGTTGAAATAATCGCAGAAGAATCAACCTCTGATCAGCTGAGTAAGCTTTCTATAACTCACATCTATTTTGTTTTACCTTAATATTTTAGCAATATTTTCAAATAACAAACGACCGTACATTAAATGTATGAGTTTTAGAATTGCATGCCATCTGTATCAGATTAAACATAGTAGCATTTAAATGTCTAGATGCTAAATTTTCACAAGCATAAGTTATTGGCTTATGTTTATAAAAGTTCTCAATTTCTTCAAAAAGTTTGTTCATTATGTCTCCTCAAATTAGGTGATATTCCTTTAGTTTTTAATTTCAATAATATAGCATGAATTCAATATGCTTTATTGTACTTCAGTAGTAGCTCCATCCAGCAATTTTTATTTTTAAGTCTGTTTCTGACTGGTAAATGATTTAATAAAATATAGTATATTGATAGCCACTAAAATAATTCAAGGAATATTCTTAGCCTTCAAAAAACCCCAGTACATTTTCTAACAATAATGCAAACATATTTGAAACATTCTCAATATGCGTTTGTAAGGATAGAGAATAATGCTGAGCTGGAACTGTTGTATTCTAGTAATTGTCAGCTTTATTAATTACGGACTTGAAGCGTTCGCAGTAGAGAACAAGACAAAGTTGGACTACATTGATTGAATACAGAAGAAAGGTTTCCGATTCGAAATCATCCAATCGTTTACATCAATACATGATCTGATAAAAGAAAAGGATGAAAAATCATTCTAGAAGATCAAATATAATTCGACATACCCCTTTCGACACATCCTTCCTAATAGAACACAATTCGCTGCAGAGAGATTAAGTTAACGTATGCCTTCAACGATTCTGATGAAGAAATATCAAAACCTCAAAAATTTTCTAAAGATATTCCTGAAATATCCGTATCTGTACATTTGTAAATTGTATCTCTTGAATGTTATTTTCAGTTGCATAATCATAAAATACATTATTATAATAATAATAATAATAATAATAATTATTATTATAATTATTATAATTATTATAATTATTTTAATTATGATTATAATTATAATTATTATTATTAACTTTAACATTTAAATAATGATCGGGAAATTGAATCACTTGTAGGAGGTCTGCACTATTTAGTTAATATTTATAGGCGAGAACAACAATTCGAATATACATTACAAGTTGGTAGAACAGTCAAATTTCTTTACAATCGACTCATCAAATGGAAAGATCTTTAAATCAAATGGTAGTCTGAAAGCTTACAAAGAATATGATGTCTTTGTACAAGCCTTTGAACTTAAAAACCCTGAGCACGTTAGTGGGTATGCTTACATCTGCACTACTTTTCATATTAAATATTTTAATGCTAGTTTAGTTTGACTTTAATCTCTTATCAGGACTACTGAAACAAAACACATTGTCGGACTTCTGTCAACATTATGTTGAAATCATATTATTACCTATATAAATCAACACATCTTTTCAAAAACATTTATTTATAAAGAATATATTTTCTTAAGTAATAGAAATATTTGTTATAATACATAAAAGCATATCAGATAAATTTAGAGTCCACAGATTATTTGTCTTCCAGTTAGAAGATATCAACAGATTTTCATCAAACATATAAACACCACTTTTAAAGAGATTGTAGATGTGAGGAGCAGAAATCCTATAACTTTTGTAACTATAGGATTCTTGTAACTTTTTCTTATATATGTATTGAATAATTGTGTTCTTGCTCCTATAGAATAACAATCATTGACAAGATAAATCACTGTTGAAATATAAAATTATGCATGTTGACAGAGGTCCTGAAATGGTTGACAAAGAGTTTCAGTTTCTGGCATAACTTGTATAGCTTTTATAGCTAGAGGCCTAAGACGTCGAAAAAATACGTGTGCATTTCAGTAGATGCTTCATTAAAATAACAAAAATGTATTTGCTCAGAAAAGCAGTGAAAAGTAAAAATTTGTTTATTATAAGAATTAATTATTTAGCAAATTATATATATGTCAAGATGTCACTCAACCATTTGAAAAAATTTATGGCGAGCAAAATTCAAATTATTGAATTTTGTTTTTCCAATTTTTATATTTATATATTTCAGAAAATAAGGGTCATATTTTTTAGTTTGTAATTGCATTAGTAAAAAAAATATTTTATTCATTACCTTAATTGATCAGTGGTATGATTATAGTATTTTCATAGAATTTGATCAGGATAAGGAGTAACTTGGTATAAATACCCATAAAATTATATAGGTCTTCCACTTAAGTATGATCTTTGTTATAACCAACGTTCTTGACAAAATATTTTTTCAAAGAATAACTGTATAACTTTGATTTTTGGCACTATGGGCAAAATTTGCATTGAAAATTTTCTTAATCTTTCATTGAAAAAATTAGTTCTAAGCCAACGTCTTTATAAAAAGATCATCTGAAACCCATCTGCTTAAAATATACAAGCTGGCAAAATTTATTAAAAAATTGAATTTAGGATTAAAAGTTTCGTATGATCACAAAATATTTGTTTCAGGGTAAATCACACTAGTAATTTCATTGAATTTGTTGGGAATTTGAATCTGAACTACTCTGAAAATTCGCAGTCCACAAATACAAAAATGTGTGATTGCACAAAACTTCTTATGCTAAATCGATTTTCTTGATGAATTTTGCTTACTGTGTACATCCATAGAGATGAACTTCAGAATGCAAAATGCTACGAACCGAAGTTATGCCACAGTAACGAATTTTGTAATGAATGCGGTCTACAAAGTTTTGTCATGGACAATATATATATATATATATATAT
>CABFPE010000003.1:595124-605718 GCA_900660155.1 Hofstenia miamia
ATATATATATATATATATATATATATATATACAGGGTGTAACAAAAGTAACCAGACGCTTCATTTTACGAGAAATCTAACTTTATTCATAAGAGTAGGAATAAAAAAACGAATCATTCATAGTAAAATATACAATGTAGCGAATCTAAAACAACTTACTGAGGTTATAATGTCCAAAAAGATTAATCATAAAAGAAGAAAGTGTTAATAGAGAATGTTCAAAATGATGACCATCATGTTCAATACATTTGCAAATCCAGTCACGAACAGACCGGCACACCTTGTTCACCAAATCTAATGCTATAGCACGAATTTCATCGGTAATAGTAATCTTCAGATCGTCCATAGTGTGTGGGTTTCTTTTATCTTTTATCTTTAGTAAGTAAGCCTTTATCACTCAAGTCAGTCTCTGATCATCATCCTTGAGTAACGATCAATAGGAATGACGATTTCAAAAATTTGAATGAAAAATCTGAACCCCAAATCGATTAAACATATAACATCGCTGTTGCAGCAAGGCGAACCATCACAGTTAAATTTGCATCCATTGATGGTTAGCTACGTAACTACAGTTCTTGCTTTCATTTTGCAAGCGTCTGGTTACTTTTGTTACACCCTGTATATAATTCCAATTTTGAACATGAGGAAAATTTTAATTCAGTTCAGTAAATTGGTTTGATTAGCAACTGCGTTGTATTTGATTCTTCATTGCTAGTTTTAGCTTGGATATTTTCATCTATGCCTTTACCCTTGCGGACAATAGAAGAAAGAATTTTATTAAGAACTCAGTGTTACTTTCAAACATGATACCTAATGGAATTTTTCATTCAATATTTACATCTAATATTACAGACTACGCCTTTCAAAGGTTAGTGGGTATATATATATATATATATATATATATATATGATTATATTGAGCTTCTCAATATTCATATTGTAGATATACGCTATGAAAGGGATAGACCTGTTTTGTTCATTTTAAACGTCATCAATACAAATAAGTGGTAAAAACTAGACTATACTTTATATCATTAACTTAATATTGCATGCTCTTAAAATACACTGAATGATATCATGCTTAGCTGTTTATTTAATATTTTAATAAACATCAGTCTTGGTTTCGTCAATGCTTTTTTTGGAAATGTGTATAGTGGTGTCATTTAAAAATAATGCAATAGAACATTTCTTGATCAATTTGTGAGGATAACCGTTACTCTATAAAATGTTAAAATTTTTGCTAGTTGCAGATGTTAGATATTGGTAATTTGAAAATATCGTTTTTGGACTATTAAATATGGCCTTGATTGTGTGGATTTTGTCGAATATTTTGCTTTTTGAAGTATATGGGATGTATAGTTCTGAATTTGTCTCCTTGATGTGCCAACTTGTGTCATATTTACTATTTAAATTATGTGTGCAGACATATTGAAGGGATGGCAATGTGATCATCATTAGGTACCGCAATGGTAGCATTCGCAATGAACATCATTGAATGTAATTTTGATGAAAGAACTTCTAATAAGACTAGTTGACAATTTTGCTTTTTTCAAGAAAAAGTGGCGGCGTCATTTTTCTAAAATATTTTGATTGTATTTTCCCGTAAATTCAAGTTACCATGGAATTTCAAAAAGACCATAAACTAAATTTATCTTGATGTCTGCATACACAATTTAAATAGTAAATATGAGACGAGGTAGCATATCATTGCAATTGTGCAATCCACAAACATTTTGCATAATTTTTTCTATTTTAACAAAAAACACTACTAACAAAATATTAATGATCATGTCCTTTGCAGCTAATCAACAGTTGATGTTCTTTAGGTTTCTTAAAAATGATACAAATTAGAATATTTTATTATAATTGCTTTTAATAGCTCTAAAATTTAAACAAAAAGAAATAAAATTTACAATGAATGTATAACATAGTGTTTCTAAAATTTCTAACGAATGTACTTCTTTTAAAATCGTTCATTTCATTAAGGATTCAAAGATTTACATAATTTGAAATTTTAGTAGTGAACATGCGACGTCATATTTTGCATTGAAATAAAATTGTTTATTAAATTACTGTGTGGTATATTTAGTTGTGAAATGACAACAGATACTTCTGAAAGTAGCTTTGTTAGCTATTCAATACTTGTAGCAGCAGTTGTAGGTGTCACTGTACTGGGAGTGTATGCTTTGGGAGGATTGGAGGCATTGAAATTCAAATCAGGCTTTTCTACAATTTTCCCTGTCTTGCGTAATGATCACAGAGTCATTAATTTTTAATATTTTCAAAATAAACGGATGTTTTTCTCAAGTCTGTTATTATCTATTTTTGTAAATTGTATTTAAATAGCAAGTTTTATTTGTGGCCGTATTATTATTTTGATTTATAATTATAATTTTGATTTCTAACTTTGTATTGATCTATATGCTGTTTGTCAAATTGGAAATTGTAAATATTGGTAGCCATATACGATATTAAATTTGTAGATTTCTAGTACATCCTTCTCGAATAATGATGATTTCCAACAAGCTTTACTGTGTCATTTTAACTACAAATGCTAAATCTATATATGTTTTATTGGTGGAGTTCCAATGGAAACTGTACATTTAGATTTAAATCCGTTTTTAAAACTTTTTAATATTTATTGTAAATTATACTTTTTGATGTGTAATTGCAATTTTTATAAAGCACGATTTCTTCATTTTTTGGTATTTTTTGCATAACTTATATTAAACTCAATTAACAATAGTGCAATGGACAAACCTAACTGTAATATTTCATTTTCAATTTTGAAGAAAATTTAATTTTCTGACATCATAGAAGACTAAATCATATTCTGAATTCAATATACTGTATCAATGGATTACAGTGTAAGGAATGGTGCAGGTTATTTATTATAAATTGGGTAATAAAATTTGGTGGCTCTTACGAAATTCTAGAATTTAATCATGCAATTTTCAACAAACAGTGTAATAAATTCATTCTGAATTCTGAAGTTAAAAATTTGGATTTTCAAGGTGTTCATGAATTGTTCAATAAAAACATTGCAAAGTTTAACATTTCATTCGTTTTGTTGACTGGTTTCCATCAATAGCTTATGTAGAAATATCAATAATCTTAATTTTGATTAACTCAATGCCAAACATGGTAACATTAGGGACAAAAATGAGCTTCCTATTATGGATAATGCTATCTTCAAATTTTAAAAAATAATATTTTTTTTGGATTCTACCCCTAAAAATATTCTGGTGCTGTTGAAAATAAATTTTAAACTATCCCATAATTTACTGCTAAATAAATTGAACAGTAGGAATTTAAATGTTTGCATTGTTGGGGGTTTTAATTTTAAAAAATTTGTTAATGTGCATATATTTAGAATATATAGAGTATTTTAGGTAATATGTATAATAAACTATTACAGTTAGTTAATATCATTGCATTTGAGTATTTGTCAATGCTGGAAACACAAATAAATTTGTCTTTGTCTTGTAATGTCTGCTTTGCTTTTATATTAACCAAGTTAACTGAATTTACACTTTCAGAATAAGTAAGATTTGGTAGTTCCAAAGACATTTCAGATTATTTATTGAAAACTGGGTTGCTTCAGTTTTAATAGGAAAATTTACCAATGATTCAATTAATTGAGACTTAATTAGTTGGTCACCCAACTTAAGATGTACTGCTAATATCGAAATTCTTTGGTTAGCTGGTAAAGCATCAGCAGAGGAATGAATTTTTACAGATTGAGTTTTTTGCACAACATTAGATCACTGCATTAACATTAAAAATCGAGTCACTAATTCTTCCATCAAAGATGTTTTAGTCACAATTCCATTTTTTTTGTATAATTAATTGAAGCAAATAATCAGGTAAGGATTCCTATATCACGCTTTGAAAATAATAACCAACTTTAGTAATGTATTTTTCCATTAGTGTTGATGGTAAACTTAAAAATATGGCCATAGTGGAAATAATTGTTAAATGCATATACAGAGTTTCTATTGAGTTTCAAGAAATTGTTAATTTTAATATCATATATCTAAATATATATATATAGATAAAAGTTGAATAATAATAATAATTATTATTATTATTATAATGGGCCTTAGTGGCCAAGGGGTAAAAGGCTAGACTGTGACCGCGAGGAGTGTGGACTCGAGAAGTGGCAGTATAGGATCCGCACAGGATAGCATTGGAGTATTACAGAAGAAGCAGATCAGATGAGAGGGGTCATAGCAAGAGAATGTTGGAAGAATAGAAAAAAGAGGAAACAGGATTAGAAGTTACAGAGCGGAGGCTTGCAGATCAGGTCAGAACATTGAAGCTGGATGAGAATAAGGGAAAAACGAGAGCTGAACAGACGAAGCAAAAAGAAAATGAAGTGGCAGATGTAGTAGCAGAAGTAATGGTAGCAACAGCAGAAACCGCAGCTGTAGAAAGAAATAGAAGACAGAAGTAGGTTGCCAGTACCAAAAGACATTAAGAGAAGCAAGTTAGCAGTAGAAATCGCAAAGGTTAACAAAGTATTAGAAAGGATAGTTGCTAAGAGTGTAACAGAGATAAACAGGTTAGTGTATGCAGGCGCATGGGAAGTGTTGAAGAAAACATGACAAGAAGATAAGGAAGACAGAAAGCCAGCATGGGAGAGAAGAATTGAGAATAAAGTGGCTAAGATTAGGCAGCAATTAGGCAAGATCAGGACAAGTAAGGCGATACAGGACAGGTGCAGGATAGGTAAGGGTAAGACTATAGAAACTGCAAGAGAAGAGATTAAGCAGAGATTAGTTGCAGAAGCTGAGAAATTGAGAAAATATAGGGCAAGGGCAAAACAGGCAAGAGACAGTATGAAGTTTAAGACCCAAGAAGGAAGATTCCACAAAGAACTAGATGCAGGAGAAAAGGGCACAGTAAAAGCAGGTGCAGTAAGGTTCTGGGAGAATATATGGGGAAATGTGGGACCAGAGATAGAGAGTTTGCAAATGCAGAAGGAATTCAGGCAAGAAGAAGAAGTAATCACAACTGCAAAGCTGAAGGAGGCTCTAATGGAGATTTACGGAAATGGGTTGAGTTTCTAGAGGGAAATGGGAAAGTGGCAGACTGAGATAGACAGACACATGTTGAGGCTTAAGCGAGGTATATTCCAGAGAGACAGCTTAATCCCCATTACAGAAAAGTTAAAGGAAACAGGTATAGGGTATAAGTTGGAGAAGAATGGTAGAGAAGTGAGTCATCTGTGGTATATGGACAACCTGAAGATGTAGGCTAGTTCAAGGAAGATGCTGCAGAAGCAAGTGGAGACATTTAGAAGGCAAGCAGAGATTCTGGGTTGGAATTTGGATTAGGAAAGTGTACAACAGTGACAAGGACCAGAATCAATTGCATAGATGGAGATGGTTTGAGGATGAGCAATGGGGATAAGATTGAGGAAGTCAAAGAGGGGTACAAGTACTTAGGTGTGATAGAGAAAGATAGAACAGATGAGGAAATGAAGACGAGGTTAAGAAAAGAATACAAGAGGAGAGTAAGGAAGGTACTACGGAAGTCAGCATTGAATGGGCAGAAGAGTATAAAAGCAATTAATACATTGGTGATACTAGTGCTGAGATATTCGGCAGGAATAGTTAGGTGGAACAAGAATGAAGTGAGGGAATTAGACAGGGAGACAAGGAAGATACTAGCAGCAGAGAGAGCATTCAACTTAAATGGAGATGTAGATAGGCTGTACATGGCAAGACATAAGGGAGGAAAAGGACTGCTAAGTGTAGAGGAAACTGTAGAAGCAGAAGCACTAGGGCTAAAGGAATATGTAGAAAAGCAACCTAAGGGTTCCATATTGGAGGTCACTAAGGAGTTAAAGAAGATAAGAACTGAGGGTGAAGGAAAGGAGGTATACCAGAGTATGATGGAATCAGAGAGACAATCAAGGTATAGGCAGAAGGTAATGCATGGAGAATACTGGAGGAACACAGAAAGGTGTGATCTAGAAGAGAGCAACAAATGGTTAAAGAAGGCAGGACTAAAAAGTGAAACAGAAACACTGATAATGGCAGCACTGAAGCAAGCAATAAGAACAAAATGAGTGAATAAGCATATAGACAGAAAGGTGGAACTAAGTGATAAGTGTAGGCTATGTAAGAAAGAGGCGTAGACAATAGATCATCTGATAGCAGGGTGGAGAAGTTGGCACAGAATGAGTATAAGTTCAGGCATGACAAGGTGGGAAGAATAGTACACTGGAGTTTGAGCAGGCAGGATGGGTTAGAAGCAGGAGCCAAGTGGTATGAGCACAAGCCACAGGGTGTCATAGAAAATGAGAAAGTTAAGATACTGTGGGACTTCAACATACAGGCAAGGAAGGTGATAGAAACATGGTGGCCAGACATAGTAGTAGTAGATAAAGAGAAAAGATTGGGAATTGTGGTAGACATATCTGTACCAAAGGACAAGAATGTTGAAAGCAAGGAGAAAGAGAGCATAGACAAGTATAGAGAGTTGGCAGTGGAAATAGGAAGGCTGTGGAAATTGAAGAAGGTTAAAGTAGTAGGAGCACTAGGAGCAGCAAGTAAGAGTATAAGAAATACTTGGAGGAGTTCTGAGTACCAAAGTGGGAGGAGTGGTAGCACAGAAGACAGCATTGTTAGGAACAGCTAGAGTCCTGAGGAAAGCTCTCAGACTCCCTGGGACTGCTGAGTTCCCCGAGCTGAGAGGGATATCAGCATGAAGCTGTGAGAAGTAAGAATAATACTAATAATAACAATAAAATTCAGAGTCAAAGCAAATTTTTTGTGTAAATAACAGTAAAAAGCTACAAACTACAACTACATGTATTTACAAAATAATAATATAATATATAATATAAATGTGTATGTGTGCGTGTGTGTGGCTTTCTAGTGCCAAACAAAATTTTCGAATGAGTGTAGTGTGCTATGGTAGTTTACAATGCATTGTCTTTAAAAAAGGAATCTTGCAATTTTTTTCTAAATTTCTTGTAGTTTATTTCTATTTGAATTTCATGATCTATGTTGTTCCATAACTTATTTGCTGTGTGGTGAAAGCATAAGTTTACCTAGCATATGATTTTTTAAATGTTCATTTATTTATAAATATTGTCATAAAAAGGAAACCGCGGGTTGACCAAGTCTGAAGTTAAATAGTATTGATAACATATATGCATTTGAATTTGGTTGTAAGGTGATAATATTTTGTATTTCGTTGATAGGTGGATGCATTGTCATGATTATCAGAATTTTTGTTTTTGGCGGGTTGCGCATGTCAATAGTTCTGACTTAATCCATTATCTGGGCTTGTATGTACATGTCAACGACCCTTTCCGATTCAACAATTATTCGATGTGATGGAGCCCAGTGATCTAAAGTAAGGTCTACCTCTATTAGGCTTGATACGGTTTGTTGTATGTGGCTTTTGTATATTGTGAAAATGTTTTGCATTCTTTCTGCAATGTCTTGTAAATTTTCAGGTGGAGCTCTATTCTCTCTGATACTTATTACGATAAATTGGGCTTTCTCTATGGTTGATGTTATCATTGCTTTATCTATCATTTTTGTTAAATTTTGGTGTATCCTGCGCTCTTAGGAAGTGTATTATCATGAAGTTCTCTGTTTCTAAGTTCACTTGCTCCACTTTTGTCAGCACACGTCTCTTGGTCATTAGCTTCTGTGTTTCCTCTAGTGTGAATTTGTGGTCGAAAGATACGTGTACCGTGTTCCTGAAGTACGTTCCCGCCATTCTAACATTCATGCGTTCTGGGTAGCTAATCATTTTGTTGACTTTTGGTTTCCTCTGTGCATCAATCACTAATTGTATGTCTACGATTTTTGTTTTGGTTTTCATGTACTATAATATTATTTCGTTGCACGGCCTGGGGGATAATTTCCCGTTATCCTGCTTGTAGCTAAGAAGTACGGATGTTGTACGTCAATTCATATCTATGTCATCTTCTGTGATCGTTTTTTTATCTCATTGATGATAGTGACTGGCTATAGCTTTGCAGTACTTGCCCATCTGTTCGACTCTATTTGTGAGCTAGTATTTTGCAGAATACTCTTATTGGCGCACTCATACTCGCTTAATACTTCATATCGGCGGCTGTTCTCACCTCGTACAACCCATCATCTTTAAGTTTATGACTGGGCAAAGTAGTGAGTTTGCTAGTACTCCCAGCTTTACGTTCCCGGGGTACATTTTCATCCATGTTTTGTATATCAGGACCCTTACATTTGCCCTGTATACTATGATAGGTACGTTCTCCACTGGTTTCAGAGGCTTTCCGATTGCTCTGAACCAGTGGGCTGCGATTCTGCTATTGAATGTTGTTGTTCCTGCTCTCTTCAACGC
Source organism: Hofstenia miamia (assembly GCA_900660155.1). Lineage (NCBI taxonomy): Eukaryota > Metazoa > Xenacoelomorpha > Acoela > Hofsteniidae > Hofstenia > Hofstenia miamia. The sequence continues at coordinate 603,475 of CABFPE010000003.1, forward strand.
CTCAGGATTCGTGTCCTGTGTCCTCTCCTCCATTGTTCCTTCTCCAGCATTCCCGTGTACTTCTCTTCTTTTTCTGACCTAAACAGAGTTACATGTACAGTAGTTGAATCCCATATATTAGGATCATAATGATTTTTATTTTTCCCTCTCGCTGAGGCATTACACAAGGTAAAATTTCAGATTCATTTATTTTGTAATACACTTGATTGTCAAATTCTTGTTCGTCTACACTGTTGATATCACTCATCACGTAATAGCTTGGATTCTCATTGTGTATGATCTCAAATTGTGCGTCTTTATTTAAGCGCGTGTGTTCTATGTCGCCTATTGCGCGTTTTAGATTTTGGAAATGCAATGTGCGTCCATTACTCAATTTGTATTGGTTGTTTGGTAGTGTCTTCCCTACAGTGAAATGGCCTGCCCACAATGATCTCAATTTTTTCACTTGATTTGATTTATGTCATTCACCTTCTCTACTGTGCATGCATAGACTAAGTCACTTGCTTTGTGAGGTTTGCCATATACGTGTTTGTTGAAGTTCCTCTCTTGTCTTACTGCCAATCTTTTTATATTTCTGCACATCGTCTTGTGCACTTCCATCATTTGATCTTTGAATATCTTTATGTATTCAGTGTCGATCTCTTTGTATTAGTTCGTGTATTGCATGGGGTCGATGCTTTCTTACCGAACATTGCCTTGAACAGCGTGATTCCCATTGTTGAGTGTACTGTTGTATTGTAAAAATACTCTCATCTCTGTCACTTGCCTCCACTGTCTTCCTCCCACACGGGATGTTATTACTCTTATCAATTTGAGCAGTGTTTGATTCAACCTCTCAGCAGCTCCATTCGCCTGTGGGCGGTATGCTGTTGTTTTTCCATGCTCAAACTCCATCATTTTAGTTAGCTGTTCAAAAAATTTACATTCGAATTGCACTCCTCTATCAGTGATGATTTTCTCCATTGGACCAAATTTTAGTATCCATTCCTTCACAATTTTCTCTGCTACTGCCTTCACTGTTCTTGAATCAAGCGGGTGTTTTACTCAAGTTTGTTAATATATTTTTTGTAAATTGTATTTAAATTTCAAGTTTGTTTTTGACTGAATTAATCTTTACATTTATAATTTTATCTTTGAATTGTTATGTGTCTTAATCTATGCGTTGTTAATCAAATTATAAATTGTAAGTATTGATTACAGTAAGCGATAATAAATGTGTTGATCAAGCAGATTTCTAGTACATCATTCTCGAATACTTATGATTTGCAATAAACTGTGTCATTTTTAATGCTAATGGTTACTTTATGTATGTCCTATTGGTTGACCCCCAGTGAAATCTGTACATTTCAATTTAGATCCATTTTTAATACTTCTAAAATTTATAATAAATTATTCTTCCTGATTTGTAACTACAATTTTTCTAAAATACGACTTCTGCATTTTCTTAGTTTTTGCATTGGTTCAATTGGCAGACCGACCTGTCATATTTAATTTTCAAATTTGCAGAAAATTTGTTCTTCCCTTTTCTAAAATCAAAGAGGGCTAAGTCATATTTTAAATACAGTTACCTCAATAAATGACTTGCAGTGTAAGGAATGGGCAGATTGTTTATTTTAATTTAAGTAAGATTTGGTTGTTCTTAAACAATTAAAGAGTTATTTAACACACCAAATTTGTAGCGGTTTTGCAATTATGTTAAATAAAGCAGGGGAAGTCCAAATAACTTGAAAATAAACACAAGAATAACAATTTTAGTCCTAAATCAGAACTAATTTTCTATTGGCAATGTACAACTAATTAGCTTAGGGTATAATTAGAAGATCATGTGAATCATGCCCTCCCCAGCGAAATTCATTTCAGCATTTTGTGTATGGGAACAATTTGATTGCTGTTATGCCTGTAAATATTTGGTAAGTTTCATACGCAATTAAGCATGTGACATGTCATTCACTTCTCAATTCACTGCTTCTTTATTTCTATTTAAATTTGCATCAAGAATATGCCTTTAGCTCTAATTACGATATCAATAGTGTACATTAATAGCATATTTATTATTTTAAATAGATTAGCCTATTCACTGCTTCTTTATTTCTATTTAATTATTTGTATCAAGAATATGCCTTTAGGTCTAATTACGATATCAATAGTGTACATTAATAGCATATTTATTATTTTAAATAGATTAGCCTATTCACTGCTTCTTTATTTCTATTTAAATTTGCATCAAGAATATGCCTTTAGCTC
>CABFPE010000003.1:605902-618844 GCA_900660155.1 Hofstenia miamia
CCTATTCACTGCTTCTTTATTTCTATTTAATTATTTGCATTCACAAATTTTGTGTTAAATATTTTTGGCTTCGGTATCTTCGAATTCTCATATATAACAATTCGGCAAAAAATTTTCAGGTGAAACTTAAATTCCCAAAAAATACTGATTAACAGGCTTTATTAGAAAATCTAATACATTAACATTGTTAAGCATTTGCGATTCTAGCTTATTGAGGAAATAATAAATAAATATTTAGTACATAGTATCTAAACTCTTTTGTAATTTGCTCTCAGATGAGCCTTAAGTTCCATGTATTCGTTTTCCTTTTGATATGTAAATCGCTTGACTTTTTCAACAAGCTCTTCATAATCGTGAAGAGTATGTGTATCTCTGTACACCAATTCATCCCTGAGATTTTTGATATTATCCTCCTGCACAACCAATGTTCCTCGTAGCTTTTGATGCATTAATCTGAGTCTGATGTGATCCACTTGCTTTGCTTTAAGCTTATCGTTCAAAAACCTTACACGATCAAGATCTTTATTGATATCTTTAATCTTGAATTGCAACATTTCAATTTCATGCTCCTTCTCTGTGACTTGATTTGCAAGCCTCAATTCTCGCTTAGCAGCTGCTTTCAAAGCTTCTTTGTTTCTTCTTACAACTTCAGACGCATTACTTTTCTTACTTGACAAAGAATTAAAGCTTGCACTTTTCTTAATGCTTGAATTGCGATCCATTGATACAGGTGAGGAGGTACGATGCGTTTCTGAGTTATTTTCTGGACATAATCTTAGCTGGAAGATTTCTTCTTGAATGGATACAATCAGCTTTTCTAGTCTATCACATCTACTGTTGATGTTATTAGGATCGGTGTTAGAATTTCTAGACACAAGAGAACCTTCATCTACACCTGAATCGATAAAGCTTGTATTCAGCATCAAATCATTTTGCTTAGAGGTATGCGAGCTATTTCCGCCTTTTGAAATAATCGTAGTGAAGGATGAATTTCTGGAGGATCGCTGACTTCGTGAATGCCTATTCCTCTCTGACTCAGTAATTTGAGATGAACTTCGCATACTTCTTTCATTAAATGAGCTGTTTCTTCTGCTCATATCATTACTTTTTTGAAATGATTCGCTAGATGTGAAATTACGTGATGTGGACTTGTATGTTGGGAGAATGTAATCTGAAAGGTTGGATTGACTTTCATGTTGGAAAGACACACTTGGTTTTCTTAAGGAAGATGCAGTTTTGTTGAGAAAGCCAGAATTATTTCTAAAATTCTCTGCCATTGCATATTGCGTATGACTATATTAAACTAAGAGTATGTTGTTTTTGCCAGCGTTCTATCAAAAGAAAATCACTTGAGGCATGTTTATTTCTTGGCGGATTATTCACTTTAGAATTAACTTAATTGCTCTAACCGTTTGAAAGCGTAATACATATTTTTGTGACAGAAAGGTGTCACAAAATACATGTACGAATAATACGGCTCCTATATTTAGAAGAAAAAGATTTTTGGTGCTTTGGCTTATGTAGTATTTCATTAAGTGCAGGCCTAATAATCGCCATATAGCGTTGGATCACTATCTCACTCACAGGAAACATTCCATTATTGGTCCATTAATGGGCCATTGTTGGTGCCATTATTGGCTATTGGTGGTAAATGACCGCTGACCCAACAATGTTTGCCAACCATCATCCACTATTGGGCCATTGGTGAGCCAATTATGGCCCATTAATGTGCCATTGATGGCAAACTGTAGGTTTTTGATACTATAGCATTAACTTTTATATGTAGAACATAATTTTAAATCATTATGCAGTTCAAACAAACACAAGTCCAACAAAGGACAGAAGGATACCTTTGAGATCCTGGCATGCATATTTAATACTAACATTTGTTGGAAATGTTAAAGAATGTTTTGTTTATAAATGATTACGATATCAATAGTGTACATTAATAGCATATTTATTATTTTAAATAGATTAGCCTATTCACTGCTTCTTTATTTCTATTTAATTATTTGCATCAAGAATATGCCTTTAGCTCTAATTACGATATCAATAGTGTACATTAATAGCATATTTATTATTTTAAATAGATTAGCCTATTCACTGCTTCTTTATTTCTATTTAATTATTTGCATTCACAAATTTTGTGTTAAATATTTTTGGCTTCGGTATCTTCGAATTCTCATATATAACAATTCGGCAAAAAATTTTCAGGTGAAACTTAAATTCCCAAAAAATACTGATTAACAGGCTTTATTAGAAAATCTAATACATTAACATTGTTAAGCATTTGCGATTTTAGCTTATTGAGGAAATAATAAATAAATATTTAGTACATAGTATCTAAACTCTTTTGTAATTTGCTCTCAGATGAGCCTTAAGTTCCATGTATTCGTTTTCCTTTTGATATGTAAATCGCTTGACTTTTTCAACAAGCTCTTCATAATCGTGAAGAGTATGTGTATCTCTGTACACCAATTCATCCCTGAGATTTTTGATATTATCCTCCTGCACAACCAATGTTCCTCGTAGCTTTTGATGCATTAATCTGAGTCTGATGTGATCCACTTGCTTTGCTTTAAGCTTATCGTTCAAAAACCTTACACGATCAAGATCTTTATTGATATCTTTAATCTTGAATTGCAACATTTCAATTTCATGCTCCTTCTCTGTGACTTGATTTGCAAGCCTCAATTCTCGCTTAGCAGCTGCTTTCAAAGCTTCTTTGTTTCTTCTTACAACTTCAGACGCATTACTTTTCTTACTTGACAAAGAATTAAAGCTTGCACTTTTCTTAATGCTTGAATTGCGATCCATTGATACAGGTGAGGAGGTACGATGCGTTTCTGAGTTATTTTCTGGACATAATCTTAGCTGGAAGATTTCTTCTTGAATGGATACAATCAGCTTTTCTAGTCTATCACATCTACTGTTGATGTTATTAGGATCGGTGTTAGAATTTCTAGACACAAGAGAACCTTCATCTACACCTGAATCGATAAAGCTTGTATTCAGCATCAAATCATTTTGCTTAGAGGTATGCGAGCTATTTCCGCCTTTTGAAATAATCGTAGTGAAGGATGAATTTCTGGAGGATCGCTGACTTCGTGAATGCCTATTCCTCTCTGACTCAGTAATTTGAGATGAACTTCGCATACTTCTTTCATTAAATGAGCTGTTTCTTCTGCTCATATCATTACTTTTTTGAAATGATTCGCTAGATGTGAAATTACGTGATGTGGACTTGTATGTTGGGAGAATGTAATCTGAAAGGTTGGATTGACTTTCATGTTGGAAAGACACACTTGGTTTTCTTAAGGAAGATGCAGTTTTGTTGAGAAAGCCAGAATTATTTCTAAAATTCTCTGCCATTGCATATTGCGTATGACTATATTAAACTAAGAGTATGTTGTTTTTGCCAGCGTTCTATCAAAAGAAAATCACTTGAGGCATGTTTATTTCTTGGCGGATTATTCACTTTAGAATTAACTTAATTGCTCTAACCGTTTGAAAGCGTAATACATATTTTTGTGACAGAAAGGTGTCACAAAATACATGTACGAATAATACGGCTCCTATATTTAGAAGAAAAAGATTTTTGGTGCTTTGGCTTATGTAGTATTTCATTAAGTGCAGGCCTAATAATCGCCATATAGCGTTGGATCACTATCTCACTCACAGGAAACATTCCATTATTGGTCCATTAATGGGCCATTGTTGGTGCCATTATTGGCTATTGGTGGTAAATGACCGCTGACCCAACAATGTTTGCCAACCATCATCCACTATTGGGCCATTGGTGAGCCAATTATGGCCCATTAATGTGCCATTGATGGCAAACTGTAGGTTTTTGATACTATAGCATTAACTTTTATATGTAGAACATAATTTTAAATCATTATGCAGTTCAAACAAACACAAGTCCAACAAAGGACAGAAGGATACCTTTGAGATCCTGGCATGCATATTTAATACTAACATTTGTTGGAAATGTTAAAGAATGTTTTGTTTATAAATGATAACAATGAGCATAAAAATCTGTCAAATTTAACAAAAAAATTTTAATTTTAAAATTATGTACAATTTTGAAATAATGCTATCTTAAATCTTTAAAAATCTCTTCTGCTCAAGTATAGCTTTTTTATATAACTGTTAATTTCAAGGTGTCCAAATATTTATGAATAAATTATTTTTAAAATATATTTAGCAGGTATATCATAATTTTGCACAATATAAAAATTTCAAAATATCTTTTCGCATTTCCTTTTATTATATTAAAAAGAATGAAGTGACTTTTGTTTGCAAGCATCTGCTCATTGATTATTGATTACTAAGGTTGCTACTGATGCCGCTAATGTTCCACCAATAGGCCATTCTGATGGCATCAGTGGTCACAAATATTGCATGTTTCCCAACAGCAGTTTACTGATTATGGTTGTTTCCTGGGCTGTGCTGAATAGAGTCAATCGAAATCAGAACCTGTATGATAATAATAATAATAATACTAATAATAATAATAATAATAATAATAATAATAAAGAGTCAAAAGCAATTTATTGCAAAAATCTTTGGTACAAGACTATAAACTAAAAACTATTTACAAAATAATAGTAACATATACATACATAATTGTGTGGTGTGTGTTTGTTGGGGATTTGTGTGTGTGTGTGTGTACATTATCTAGGATCATACGAAATTTTCGAAGGAGTGTAGTGTATTATTGTCATTAAGTATGCATTGTCTGTGAAAGAGGAATGTTCGCACTTTTTTTCTAAAGTTTTTGTAGTTAATTTCCATTTTAATTTCATGGTCTAAGTTATTCCAAATTTTAGTTGCCGTGTGGTGAAAACTATTTGAATGTTAATCTAAGCATAAAATTGTTTGACAACTTTCATTTAACTTAATATATTGTTTTAAAAATGAAAGAGAATTTACACTTCAATAATATTGATACCATATGCATTTGAATTCTGTAATAAGGAGCTAATATTTTATATTGAATTCGATAGACGAATGAACTGTCATGTTTTTGCGCAAAGTTAAGTGTTTTAAGAGACCAATTGAAAGTTTTAGACAGAAGTATGCGATATTTTGAATTTATGTTTGTAAAGAGAAATGAGTAATATTGAAAATGAGGTAAACAAAAAGAATTTATTAATTGTTTGTGATATATATTTGAGACGTTTCGCAGATGGTAAAGATACCTAACTCCAGAAGCCATTTTTTAAATTTTAGTCATTAAAAATTGTTCGAAATTTAAATCATTGTCAATCTCAACACCTAAATAATGTATTGATTCACTTTGCTTCAATGGTACTTGATTTATATTTATTTCAATGTTTTTTGTAAGATATTTAAATGTTTTAGGCGAGAAAATTATAAATTGTGTTTTTTCAATATTTACTTTCAATTGATTATTTGAGAAATACTTTGTTAAATGTTCGATGTAATTTTGGAGAATTTTTGTAGCATTAAAGGCATTTACATTAGTACTTATGAGACAGGTATCGTCCGCATATTGATAAATAGTACTGTTTTTATCTGTTTCGTTATATCATTTACGTAGAGTGAGAATAGGATGGGGCCAAGAACTGTGCCTTGAGGTACCCCACGGTTAGTTGTAATATATTTTGATTTTGTGCCATTAAGTATAACTCGTTGCTGTCGATTTATAAGGAAGTTCATTATCAAATTTATAGCGTTGTCATCAAAATTATAATGCATTAATTTGTCTTTCAATATGTCAAAGTTCATTGAGTTAAACGCTTTGCTCAAATAGAGAAGGGCAACGCAACTACATTTATTAGAAGCTAAATTAGATTTTATTTGCTGTGATATTGAAAAAATTGCATCTTGAGTGCTAAACCCATTACGGAAACCAAATTGTTTTTTGAAAGAATATTTTCAGATATCAAATATGCATTTATTTGATTATTTAATAATTTTTCAAATAGTTTACTGAAAGGATGGCCAATGCAAATTGGCCTATAATTTTTTCCGTTTAGAGGATCGCCTTTTTATATATAGGGCTTATGTCTGATTTCTTAAATATATCAGGGAATTTATTATCAATAATACATTGGTTAAATGCGAATAGAAGATGTTCACTAAAGATATGAAAATGACGTTTAGTAATTAAAGATTGGAAGATTATAGGATGCAGTTGGTTTATTTGTGGCTAAATTTTTTATTATGGTTTCTAGTTCATTTGCATTTACGAGTCTAAAAGAAAAGTATGATTTTGCTGGGAATTTATTTATGTTTGTCTTTCTCTTATATTGGGGAAAATTGAAATTGCCAAAATCCTTAAATGTTGCATTTAGATGTTCTATTATTATTGTTTTTTTCCGTTGTAATTTTGTTATCAATACTTAATTCGTTAATGTCAGTTGAAAGTCCTTTACTTTTTCCCAAAAATTTATGAATATATCGCCATTTTTCGTTTGTACTTGCTTAGTTATCGAAGAACCTTTTCTGTTCTAAGGCAGATTTTTTATTTCTTAATTGTTTAATTATCTTCTTTGATTTTTCGTAATTACTCCAATTAGTTGTTTTCGGCTCTGTTTTAGCGAGTTCAAACAATTTTCTTTTAATACTTACTTGTTCACGTATATAATTATCATCGGCATTTGATAAAGCAAATTTTCGCGCCTTTAATTTTACTTTGCGGTACTTAATTGGTGACGCTTTATTAATTGCATTGATAATTTCTTTTGAGATATAATTAATCATACAAGATCCAGATTTAATGTGTATATGTAATTGAACGATATGTTTTTCAAAAGTGTTTGGATTATTTCGTCTGAATAATATAAATAATCTCTTGCATAAATTATTTTAAAATTATTGGCTTTGGTAGTTATATTACTTATATATGTGCAAAGAGCATGGTCACTGAACGATTCAAACATGAAGGATTTAAAAACTAAGTCGGAATTTGTTAGGAAGTGTTCAATTAAGTTGTTTTGTCTTGTTGGACAGTCAGTATTTATACAACAAAATTATATGTGGTACAAAATTCTCTTAACGATTTTTTCTCAAGATTATTAAAATAATTTATATTAAAGTCACCAAATTTATTTATAGAATAGTAGGGATAACTTATTTCGGAAATTTCATTTGCCTTAAATTTTAGGTAGCCAATATGATAATTTTTATTTGGATTGTATGGGATATTAATCAGTTCTTTATGACATTTATTTTCAAATGATATAGTTTCTATGCAGAGTGATTCAAATATATTGTGGTTTAATTCATATTATAATTTACGCACTGGTTTTAAACGTTTTGGAACCAATATCATGAGTCCGCCACCTCTACCTAATCGGTTTTTTATGAAAATGTCATAATAATGTCGGTCAGGATTAAACAAATTAGGATCAGTGTCACGTTGTAACCAAGTTTCGGTAATTAAGAATATTGCGTTTTGTCCTATCTTATTTATTAAGCTTAGAAAGTCATTTCTGTTTGAAATTAGACTTCTAGAATTGAGATATACAAATTTATAGTTATTGCAGTAATTTTTTAGTTTTATTTCTATTTGAGATTCTTCTAGAATTGGTCCTGGGTTAAGTTTAATATATCCTGAGAGTAGTAATCTTATAAAATAAAAATAGTTATAGAGATTATTAGGAATAAACCTACAGAATTTAACTGTATATGCCTAGTATATTAAAAGAAGAATTAAAGAAATTGCCGTTTGTTTTCTCATAAATTTTAGAGCAAACTTAAAGATTTGGTAGAAAATGAACTTAATGAATTTAAGTGTTGTTATGTAGTAGTGCTTAGTGGTGGTGTGTTGTGAGTTGAGAAGTGATATGTCTGAGTGTATATAGTATATAGCTACATTTTTTAAACAAAGATATGTTAAAATATACAAAAGTAAAAGTACCTGTTTCATTTAGGTTGACATGAAGGAGTACAGAGAAGGACGCGATGAGCGGTTACAGCTTTTGAATAGGAAACATTTGCTAGACGATGAGATGGATTGGAGATTTCGTGGGGTCTGAAGTAGGATTGGAGATTGCGGATTATGTGAGCTAGACCTTGACGAGAAAGATGTATTCCATCGCTAACAAGAAGTTTGTAATTAATGTGACAAGGAGCATGTAAAAAACTTTGGGAAACAGGGATCACAGAGAAATTGTTCACAGATTGAGAACGGATGACTCAGTTGAATTCTTGAATTATGAAGTTCCTTTGAATATTGGAATAGTGACAGACAAGAGTGAATTGACGACTTACTTCTGAGATTAGCCTGCTTAACTTAGATTTGAAAGACTGAGTGTCATTGGAGTTAAGAGCATCTATAAGACCAACATTGATTATGATGGAGTTGATGTGAGTTTTGGGCTACGAAGAGATTTTGTCAGTGAGCTTCTTTGTGTTGTGACCTGGATATGAGTGGATTGTAGTCGTCTGATTTGGAAGAAGATTTTGAGAACGAGCATACTTCAGAATACTACTGCCAATTAGAAACGTAGTAGTGTTAGGTTTAATAGATTTGACGTAATTGGATTTTGACTTCGGTTTTGGTGATTGGGAAGTTTCTTTAAAAGATGAATATTGACGTGGTGTAGGAGAATGACGAATCCTCGAGGTGACTGGGGATGCAGAAGTAGAAGTTTCAGCAGTGAGGACATTTGTTGGAGAGGACTGAACACATGCATCAGAGAGAGTAGGAGTTTCTTCTTCAGAAAAGAGCGCAGTTTTGAAGAGATGTAAGACAGCCTCAGCAGCGAGATCTTTGTTTAAGTTAGCGAACATCTGATGCAGCGGCGTTTTCTTTTTATCTTTAATAAAAGAATCCGCTGCATGGAGGGACGTAATTCCGCCGAACAACTTGCTGATTACAGCATCTCGGAGAGCACAAGAGATCCGACCGTTCTCTTCAGCACCATAATAAAAACAATAATATTAGTGGTAATAATAATAATAATAATAATAATAATAATAATAACAGAGATAAACAGATTAGTGTATGCAGGCGCATGGGAGGTGCTGAAGAATTTAGGCATAGACATGAAAAGAAAAGACGACATGAAGATAAGGGAGACAGAAAATCAGCATGGGAGAGGAGAATTGGCAAGGATTAGGCAGCAAATAGGAAAGATCAGGACAAATAAGGCAGTACAGGACAAGTGCAGGGTAGGTAAGGGGAAGACTATAGAAACTGCAAGAGAAGAGCTTAAGCAGAGATTAGTTGCAGAAGCTGAGAAACTGAGAAAGTATAGGGCAAGGGCAAAGCAGGCAAGAGACAATATGAAGTTTGAGACCCAAGAAGGAAGATTCTACAAAGAACTAGATGCAGGAGAAAACGCTACAGCTAGAGCAGGTGAGGGCGCAATAAGGTTCTNTTATCAATAATACATTGGTTAAATGCGAATAGAAGATGTTCACTAAAGATATGAAAATGACGTTTAGTAATTAAAGATTGGAAGATTATAGGATGCAGTTGGTTTATTTGTGGCTAAATTTTTTATTATGGTTTCTAGTTCATTTGCATTTACGAGTCTAAAAGAAAAGTATGATTTTGCTGGGAATTTATTTATGTTTGTCTTTCTCTTATATTGGGGAAAATTGAAATTGCCAAAATCCTTAAATGTTGCATTTAGATGTTCTATTATTATTGTTTTTTTCCGTTGTAATTTTGTTATCAATACTTAATTCGTTAATGTCAGTTGAAAGTCCTTTACTTTTTCCCAAAAATTTATGAATATATCGCCATTTTTCGTTTGTACTTGCTTAGTTATCGAAGAACCTTTTCTGTTCTAAGGCAGATTTTTTATTTCTTAATTGTTTAATTATCTTCTTTGATTTTTCGTAATTACTCCAATTAGTTGTTTTCGGCTCTGTTTTAGCGAGTTCAAACAATTTTCTTTTAATACTTACTTGTTCACGTATATAATTATCATCGGCATTTGATAAAGCAAATTTTCGCGCCTTTAATTTTACTTTGCGGTACTTAATTGGTGACGCTTTATTAATTGCATTGATAATTTCTTTTGAGATATAATTAATCATACAAGATCCAGATTTAATGTGTATATGTAATTGAACGATATGTTTTTCAAAAGTGTTTGGATTATTTCGTCTGAATAATATAAATAATCTCTTGCATAAATTATTTTAAAATTATTGGCTTTGGTAGTTATATTACTTATATATGTGCAAAGAGCATGGTCACTGAACGATTCAAACATGAAGGATTTAAAAACTAAGTCGGAATTTGTTAGGAAGTGTTCAATTAAGTTGTTTTGTCTTGTTGGACAGTCAGTATTTATACAACAAAATTATATGTGGTACAAAATTCTCTTAACGATTTTTTCTCAAGATTATTAAAATAATTTATATTAAAGTCACCAAATTTATTTATAGAATAGTAGGGATAACTTATTTCGGAAATTTCATTTGCCTTAAATTTTAGGTAGCCAATATGATAATTTTTATTTGGATTGTATGGGATATTAATCAGTTCTTTATGACATTTATTTTCAAATGATATAGTTTCTATGCAGAGTGATTCAAATATATTGTGGTTTAATTCATATTATAATTTACGCACTGGTTTTAAACGTTTTGGAACCAATATCATGAGTCCGCCACCTCTACCTAATCGGTTTTTTATGAAAATGTCATAATAATGTCGGTCAGGATTAAACAAATTAGGATCAGTGTCACGTTGTAACCAAGTTTCGGTAATTAAGAATATTGCGTTTTGTCCTATCTTATTTATTAAGCTTAGAAAGTCATTTCTGTTTGAAATTAGACTTCTAGAATTGAGATATACAAATTTATAGTTATTGCAGTAATTTTTTAGTTTTATTTCTATTTGAGATTCTTCTAGAATTGGTCCTGGGTTAAGTTTAATATATCCTGAGAGTAGTAATCTTATAAAATAAAAATAGTTATAGAGATTATTAGGAATAAACCTACAGAATTTAACTGTATATGCCTAGTATATTAAAAGAAGAATTAAAGAAATTGCCGTTTGTTTTCTCATAAATTTTAGAGCAAACTTAAAGATTTGGTAGAAAATGAACTTAATGAATTTAAGTGTTGTTATGTAGTAGTGCTTAGTGGTGGTGTGTTGTGAGTTGAGAAGTGATATGTCTGAGTGTATATAGTATATAGCTACATTTTTTAAACAAAGATATGTTAAAATATACAAAAGTAAAAGTACCTGTTTCATTTAGGTTGACATGAAGGAGTACAGAGAAGGACGCGATGAGCGGTTACAGCTTTTGAATAGGAAACATTTGCTAGACGATGAGATGGATTGGAGATTTCGTGGGGTCTGAAGTAGGATTGGAGATTGCGGATTATGTGAGCTAGACCTTGACGAGAAAGATGTATTCCATCGCTAACAAGAAGTTTGTAATTAATGTGACAAGGAGCATGTAAAAAACTTTGGGAAACAGGGATCACAGAGAAATTGTTCACAGATTGAGAACGGATGACTCAGTTGAATTCTTGAATTATGAAGTTCCTTTGAATATTGGAATAGTGACAGACAAGAGTGCACAAGTGTTCATGAGAGACTAGCAGTAGCATTGGAGGAGTGTGTGGTGAGTGGGTGCCCAGAGTCGATGGTAGTGGGAAGAACATTTCTGATACAGAAAGACCCTAAGAAAGGTAGTAAGGCAAGCAAATTCAGGCCAATAACATGTCTGCCAACAACTTGGAAATTGCTAACTTCTGTGATTTCAACTAGGCTGGCATGTTACTTAGAACAGAACAGGTTGATACCAGAGGAGCAGAAGGGATGCAGTACAAAAACGAGAGGATGCAAAGATCAGTTGTTAATAGACCAGGCAGTAGTGAAGAATTGTAGAAGAAGGAAGACAAACTTAGCAATGGCATGGATAGACTACAGGAAGGCGTATGAGAGCATATCACATAGGTGGGTATTGATGCCGCTAGAGGCCAATGGAGTTTCACGGAAATGGGTTGAATTTCTAGAGGGAGATGGGAAAGTGGCAAACTGAGATAGACGGGCACAGGTTAAGGTTTAGGCGAGGCATATTTCAGGGACACAGCTTAGCACCACTACTGTTTGTAGTTAGCTTAATCCTCATCACAGAAAAGTTCAAGGAGACCAGGTATAGGATATAAGTTGGAGAAAAATGGTAGAGCAGTGAGTCATCTGTGGTACATGGACGACCTGAAGATGTATGCTGGTTCAAGGAAGATGTTGCAGAAGCAAGTNGTGCAGGGTAGGTAAGGGGAAGACTATAGAAACTGCAAGAGAAGAGCTTAAGCAGAGATTAGTTGCAGAAGCTGAGAAACTGAGAAAGTATAGGGCAAGGGCAAAGCAGGCAAGAGACAATATGAAGTTTGAGACCCAAGAAGGAAGATTCTACAAAGAACTAGATGCAGGAGAAAACGCTACAGCTAGAGCAGGTGAGGGCGCAGTAAGGTTCTGGGAGAATATATGGGGAAGCGCGGGACCAGAGATAGAGAGTGAGGTGAGCAGATGCAGAAAGAATTCAGGCAAGAAGAAGAAGAAGAAGCAATCAGAACTGGAAGGCTGAAGGAAGCTCTAAAGAAGATGAAGAACTGGAAGGCGCCAGGCAGAGATGAGGTACATGGATATTGGCTGAAGAAGTTCACAAGTGTTCATGAGAGACTAGCAGTAGCATTGGAGGAGTGTGTGGTGAGTGGGTGCCCAGAGTCGATGGTAGTGGGAAGAACATTTCTGATACAGAAAGACCCTAAGAAAGGTAGTAAGGCAAGCAAATTCAGGCCAATAACATGTCTGCCAACAACTTGGAAATTGCTAACTTCTGTGATTTCAACTAGGCTGGCATGTTACTTAGAACAGAACAGGTTGATACCAGAGGAGCAGAAGGGATGCAGTACAAAAACGAGAGGATGCAAAGATCAGTTGTTAATAGACCAGGCAGTAGTGAAGAATTGTAGAAGAAGGAAGACAAACTTAGC
>CABFPE010000003.1:619398-633429 GCA_900660155.1 Hofstenia miamia
CAAGTGGAGAAGATATTGGAGAAAGCAAGCAGAAATTCTGTGGAATTATTTGGATTAGGAAAGTGTGCGACAGTGACAATGATCAGAGGCAAGTGCATAGATGGAGATGGTTTGAGGACGAGCAGTGGGGATAAGATTGAGGAAGTCAAAGAGGGGTACAAGTACTTAGGTGTGATAGAGAAAGATAGAACAGATGAGGAAATGATGACGAGATTAAGAAAAGAATACAAGAGGAAAGTAAGGAAGGTACTACAGAAGTCAGCATTGAATGGGCAGAACAGCATAAAGGCAATTAATACGTGGGCGATACCAGTGTTGAGATATTCGGCAGTAATAGTTAGGTGGAGCAAGAATGAACTGAGGGAATTAGACAGGGAGAAAAAGACGATACTAGCAGCAGAGAGAGCATTCAACCTAAATGGAGATATTGATAGGTTGTACATGTCAAGGCATAAGGGAGGGAAAGGGCTGCTAAGTGTGGAGGAAACTGTAGAAGCAGAAGCACTAGGGCTAAAGGAATATGTAGAAGAGCAACCAAGAGGATCCCTACTAGAGGTCACTAAGGAGTTAAGGAAGATAAGAACTGAGAGTGAAGGAAAGAAGGTATACCAGAGTAGGATGGAATCAGAGAGACAAACAAGGTATAGGTAAAAAATTTACAAATTAGAAACAAAAAATGGCTTTGGCAACAGCCTCTTCAAAGAAAAATTTTGCTCCCTTGTCTTTCTGGATAGATGAAACACAGATGGTATCAACTGAAACTTCTTGTATATTGAGATATCGTGTTATTCTTTCTTCTAAAAATCCCACAATAAATTTGGCCTTTCAAGGTAGATTGTTTTGAATTTTCCCAGGTTAACTTGAATTTAAGTACAAAGGCGTTATCTTTGAAAGATTTCACGATTATCAATTTAAGTGTTTATTCCGAATTTCATAGGAGTTAAAAAAAGTATGTTAAAATCACCTAATATAATCTGTGAATAGTTCTATATTAGAATATCACATATTTTAATTTGGATGACAAGTAACAATGAAATACTTCATTTTGGAAATACTTCGAAAGCGATATAGCTTCAATTAACAAACCCAACCATTTTTTCAAAATATTGCGATAATAAAATTATGAAAGCAATTCCTTCAAATACGTTTTAGTAGTGATTGATAACATATAAATTAAGTATTAGTATCATTTAATTGAACTAATAGGGAAATTTTTTCGAACACAAATTATGAATTACGTACTGCAACATTAATATTTGTTCTTGAACATTCAAAATATGATATCTGAAAATCTGTTATTGACAAACATTCAGTTGGGATTAAGATCAATTATGTCAAAATCAATTATTGAATGTGAAAGTTATATAAAACCACAATCATACAATTGTTCTAGATTAGTCTTGGCTGATTCGAAATAATTTCTAAAAAATAATAAACATTTATAAAAAATCTTAAGAAATAAATACAATGCTTGCAGGGATTTCACAGAAGTTTTATCCCAACCATGTAATAATGCACATTCATCTTAGTTTGTGGTGTTATTTAATTTGTAAAACACTTGCCATACATCATGTGTTATGATGATTGCTATTACTATTCTCTCATTTCTTATTACAATTTGTCGTTGATGTGATTTTCAGCCATTGAATCTCACCAATTGCCACGCATATGAGATGTTTCCAAAGGACATTAGCTGTCCCTAACAATGCTGTCTTTGACACTGCGGTCCATCAAGTTTTCTAATGATAAATACTCCAAGTATCACCTACATCTTTTTGCTTACTGCTTAAAATACTACCAGGACTACTTCAAAATCAATAACTTCTCTATGTCTTCTGCCAACTTTCTATACTTGTTCATTTTATCGTATTCCTTGATTTCTACTATTCTGTCATTTGCTGCTGCTATGTCTGTACTTTTCCTACTCTTTTATTTTTATGTACCACTGCCATGCTTCTTACTTCAATAACTTTTCTTCTATGGATTTTCAAATCGAATAGCACCTCAGCTCACTCAATCGCTATGTTATGTGCGAATACTTCTCATCTTCTGCTTCTAACCCATACTTTCAACTCCAACTAAAGTGCTTTTTAAGTTCTTGTACTTGGAATGATTTTGTGCCAACTGCTGTGTCCAGTTCCTTCCTACATATACTATTGCTTGGAGTTTACGTCTGCACTTCTGGTTCATCTCGTATCAGTATTCCTGTTTCTCTCTTCCGTCCTGTCTTTTTAATCATTTTTCCTTTGTTCCCTTTCACAGGTTGCTTGTATACCTTTGATTTAAATCTCTGCATTTATCATAACATGGTATGCCTATTTCCCTCCGTTTGCATTTTTCTGTGTTCCACAATGCCCACAATACCCGTAGCCCTCAGTTGATCTTTATTAAATGCTTACTTCTGAAGTATCTTTTTCACTCTTGTAGAATAATCACTAATATCCAACGTTGACTCATAACTAGGCCTAGCTAATACCTTCAAATAATCTGCATAGCAATTATTATTCTGTTTAACATTATTAATTTGTTTCAGAAAGGACATCACGTTCAAATTAAACCACTTGCACACACACACACACAACCTACATACATATATTTATCATGTGCATGGTTGTGAATTTAGCAACATGAATAGCAAGTATTTTAATCATTGGTATTTTNAGATATATATATATATATATATATATATATATAGATCTGTTGAATATACTAAATTCACTGTTTAGTAAAAGGAGCATTTATCGTGCCAAATTTTAAGAACACATTATCTATGTTTTGCACTAGGTGCTTCCAAAAACACTTGTTGATTATGATGACGGAAACTCCGATTGAATTATTTGATTGAAAACGATACATTGGAATAGGAGGCACATTTCAATTTCTTACAACTTACCCAATGAAACACTTAGACGGAATATTCATTCTGGAAAATGAAGCACCCTCAAAAGACAGAACGGTAGTGGTAGGAACTACACATTTTGATTGCTAAGATCGTCTTCACTTAATGCACTTTTTTCTTAAAACAAGCAGGACACGGCTTCAAAATTTCTAGAAAGTTCAAAGAGAGAATAGGACTATCCAACGGAATTTTAAATTATCTGGGGTTGAAAGTACTTTGACAAAATTTATATCAAAAATTACATTTGTGCACAAGCAGAAACAGTTTACATTTGTTGAAACATGGAAGAGCTTTGACTTTGAAAACGTGCTTAAGATTAATGAGTCGTTATCGTTATTTCACATGGATAGAAACAGTAAAAAAATTACAATTGAAACACTGATTGAAGCTTTTGCAAGGACAACCCAATTCGCCAAATTTGACACTACCTAAAAATTACGGCATCACTGAGGTAAATTTGATAAATCCCAACACGCGAAGATTGAAAGCTTGTGCACGATCGAGAAGAAAGCTGGTAAAATAGTTTTAGTTTAGAAAATGATCAATACTTTTCAAGTTACCAAGATCCCAAAATTATTGTAGGATAATTTTTGTAATAAATTAGAAAGAAATTGCGGTCATTTTTAATGACCCTTCCCAAATATGTATATCAAATTGTTGTCGCACTTGGAATTTTTCGCTAGTCAATCTTTTTTGAAATTGGTTTTCACCTTGTTTTTCTATGCAAGGGGACACTTAATAAGGTCGCCTTGTTCTATGAAGTCTTAAAGTCAGTTGGGATGAGGGAGGATTCGTTGAGGGGAGGTGAAATTTTCAAATTCTTTTTTGGTTTGGGATAAAATAACTACTGGATCTTGACTTAAAATAACTGCAAAGTTGTTTAAGCTACACTTGTGTTTTCTATAAACAAAATGAAACTCACTGCCATTTACATATATTCATATTAACACTTCTACCCCAAGTTTATTTGATTGCTTTACTTGCACATTATTACAACAAATTTCTGAAAGAAATTCAATTTCCTTAGTGAACTATTTTTGTGCAATGCACAAAATTTATGAGACGAATTTGATTTTACAAATAAATTATTTCTGTGGATTCCACAAAAAGGGATTTATTAAGAAAATTGAAATTTGAATTGCCATAAAAAATATATAAAATGTGATTTCTGGGCCTAATTTAATCACGCTGTGGCGATTTGCATTCAAAATAACATTAATTGCAAAAAATTCTCTTGCAATTAACGAATTATTTCAAATGCTATCCACATATTAAAAATACAGAATATCACAAAACCTTTCAATTTTGCCACCCTGCAACTATTACATTCACTTCGAAACCAAGAATGGGTTCCTAATACAAATTAAAGAGGGTTTCACAAGTAAATATTTATAATATATTTTTTAAACCTGCATTTCCAAATAAAACTTTTGGATGTATCTTTGTGTTGCTGTAGGTCCACATATTTTCAATGACCATCAAGCAAGAGATTTTGAAATGTAGAGAATGATTGTTTATCACTAATGGCCTCATTATATTTGGACATAGTTTGTTCGATTATCAAATAAACAAAATTTCAAATTGCAGAGATATGTCAAACAGCGAATTCTTAGATTTAGTTATATTTAATGCTGGTCTGCAGCGGAGTGCAGTCTTGGCCTCATTTTGTTTCATATTACAGCAAATTGTCAGTCATCCGTGATCACAGTTGGGTATTTAGAAAAAAAACATTTGCTCTGATAACAAATTTTAGCAGCATTTTATTTAATGCTGGAAACTCAGATATGTAATTGAACAAAGCAAGAGAAACTATAAAATTCCAATTGTATATATTATGAAGAAATAAGAAAATATATTGAAATGATTCTACATTTATTCGTCATTTATTACAATTACAAATACATATTTACACTAGAAAATGTCAACGTTTGGCAAATTTGACTGATATTGATTCTAAAATAGAAAGTGTATATTAAAAACAAATAAGACTCTTCATTATGTAGATTTCATATATTTGTGCAATTCTAGAAATTACTTTATCCATAATTTTCTATTTCTGAAGAGAGTATCAATAAACCTATTACATTACTAAATATTTCAGAAGGACAGTTGCATACAGATATTTTAATTTGAATAAAAATTATATTATATGATTATAAAACTTGGTTTGAACGAAAAATCATTACTTTATTCTAGTTTTTATGAACAAATATCTCTGGCGATTACTAAATTATTGGTGCACAAATTCTTAAAAAATATTATACATTGAGAGTTGAAAAGTTTTACTTTCAGTTTTTCACTTTTCAAATTGTTAGATATTTTAAATATCACTAAAATGTGATGAATTTACTAACATGACTACTTAAGAAATCTATTGCTTAGGTATCAGTTAGTTGGTATGAGTAAATCTTATTGATAAGGGTCTATTTCTATATAAATACAAAAATAACAGCCTCTCTCATGTAAGTCGTCTAATACTATAACCTGAAGCTATGGGAAATTACTATATCTTGGTCTTGCAATGCAATTTGATAGTCATTTGTTTAAAAACCACACATTGATATTCTATACAATAGTAGCATATTACAACTATATGTCAGAAATTCTATTAGAAGAAAAGTCTTACTTTAAGACATGGGCGTCACAGCGGAAGCGACAGCTTTACCACCTATGAACTTTACTGTGATGGCGATTCCAACAGCAATTACAGTGCCAACCGAGGCCACGGTAACGACAGAGCCTGCTATTACACCATATATGATCAAATTACTATCAGATTCTGGTGGAGAAGTACAACTAAGAATAATAATTATTTTTTGAAAGTAATTATTAAAAATTTGATTGATGAGCAAGACCTAACAACCTATTAAAATAATTAACCATTTGTAAAATTCGTTTAAAAATATTGTATACAACATTTTATAAAAATCCCCAGATGCTTGCATTTACATTGACTTGAATATGACAAAGAATTAAAAAAGAAAAAACAGAAACCTAAAACAACTGATAGCTAAGTGTGGCTTAATTAAGTTGGTAGTACAAATTTTGTTAGCACATATTTTAGAAGGTTATTATGATTTACACCGGATGTGATATTTCTTATCTAGAAAAAGTGCTACAGCAAACAGCTTTTGAGTGAAATTATTATACAATAAAGAGAACACGAACCTTTGGAAAGCGTATTCGGTTAAGTTACCAGACGTAAATGTGGAATGAAGACCACTTGGCACCAAGCTCCAAAAGAGTACTGATGCTTTCACAAACTCCTTTATTCTATTATCACCATATGAAAAGGCGTAGAAATGAAGGTCCATACTAAAAATTACATACGAAAGTCGGACAAAATTTACATTTATATAACGAACTAATGAAATGAATCTTATTGTTTCTTAGAAATTATTCCAGTTTATAAAATTTATTGTTGCTCTTATGCTCAAAATACCCCAAATATTTTCTTATATAGACTAGTATCAACTGATTGTTGAAATTCAATAATCTTAATGATTTGCTTGTTACGTAGTAAATTAACAATGTAACTTACCTTGAATTTCCAGTAGAGGTTGAACTTTCGATCCTAAACTGCCAATCTGGCCACTGATTGTTTAGGTCAGCAGTTAATGTCAATTCCCGTTGTTCAGTCATCCAAGATAATGGATGAGATATTGAGCAGGTGAGAGTGTTTTCTGTTTGATCGTAAGTATCAATGCGAACCAAACCTACTCTAACATAAATCTTAAACTAACAATTTACATAAGCAAAAGTTCCCTCTCTTTCTCTTTCTCTCTCTCTCTCTCTCTATATATATATATATATATATATATATATATATATATATATTTATATTTGTAAACAGTGCAAATTCACAAGAATTAACCGTTTAAACAGAATTGCTAAATATTTACCCGCTAGAGAGTTCAGGACTTCCTAGATCAAATGCTTGTACGAATACATCATATTCTTGGTAAACACTGAGGCTCTCGTTCCTCTTATAGATTCTTCCATCAGTAGAGTTTATTTTGAAGTAAGTAGATTCCCTTGCCAATCTGTAGCGTATCTGCGAATTATCCGTTCCAGCTAAAATCATAAAATTTTGTAGACAAATTCAAAGAAATATTTCAATTAAAAGAACCTGAAACTACTATAGAAAATTGAAAGTTAAAATTTTATAATACTAAAAAATTATACGCTTTCCTTTAGAATAAATATTCTAGAACACATTAAAACAATAAGCTCTGATTAATCTCTTCGGTTTATTGGCTCATCTTGCATTTAGAAAGATTTTTTTAGAAAATCACAATTTATCACATGGAAGCATAGAATACGCAAGCAAGTTTAAACAATTTGTGTTCGTGCATTCAATAATGAATGTATACCTTTTTCATTTGAATTAAAAATTTGAAATAACTAGTTACATAACATTTTTTGAAGTTTGTGACTCCTAAAAACAGAGATATCGAGAGTTCATTTGTTATATTAGTATGAAAGAATGCCAGTTAATATTTCGCAATTAAAATTTCTATGATAACACAGACTAGAATTGGTACTTTGCTTAATGGCCACTATATATAACCTCGTTTTTTTACAAAGATAGTTCTAAATATTTCACAATTATAAAAAAATCAAAAGAAAAACGTTAATAAAAATGCTGTAACATTTTCGGTAGTGTAATCCATTAAATATGATAAATATATTACGTAAAATTCATACATAAATCTGGGTAAGTTGACTCCTGGGCAGCAATCTGAATTTTGGTGAAGTAATCATTCGACACATTAAAAGGCATTTCAGTGGAGTAAAAGCTGACTAATAAAAATGGCCTGACATCATTCTGATCCAAAACGTTTATTGCAACACTTGAAAATACTTTCTAAATACATTATTAAAAATGTATAAATGCAAATATTCACATATTAACAAAATAATGAACATACACGCATTATACAAACAATATATATACAGTAATATGAAAATATATCTCAAAAAATCGGCATCAGATGGTGCAGAAGCGAAAAATTTCTTCATTTGCAAAGAATGGTAAATGATGCCATATTTCATAGTATTACGCACGCAAATTGTACCAGTAGTTCTCTTCATAAGTACCACACCCTGTCGTGCATGATCATAATCATGGAGGAGTTTGTTCCATGTTTGACTGCATAAAAGTTCGCGACGATCATACAGCGTGAGGAATTAAAAGTTGAACAAGCTCCCTTATAAGTAGAACCAGTTGGAATAATGCAGAAAGCTTTCTTTGTATCAGTTTACGTTTATTGCTTGCATTCAAATTTATAACATGGTGTCAACTTTGACAACGGTATTCAAGAGACTACCTTATTTATCATATGTACAGTTAAACGATGTCTTTTGTTGGAATTCGATTTATTCTCAACATATGGATATAATACAATCACTTAGCTCCCTTTGATACAACATAATTCATATTTTAGCTCTAATTTGTTGGTGTTAAATGTTTACATAAATTCTCAATGATGTTCGAATCAAGATGTTTAAGACCAGAAAAATAAAACATGTTTTCAGCACGCTGGGATCAAATACTATACAATCCATCGCAAAAGTCTAAACATAATAAAACGCAAATATCATAGTGTGCATCTTCACAGTAATTTCACATTATAACAGCTACGTAATAGAGGCCTAAATAATTATGAGCTTCAATCGTCAATGATAAAAATTCAAAATTTTTGTAACCCAAGTCATATGTGAGCGGTATGGCATCAAATTGTTTTAAAAAATATAGGTGCCGAATCGAGTCACCAGATCATTTGTTTTAGAATTTTAGCGGGTCTCAGCGAGTCACCGCTTCAAATCCTATAACGGTTGGATGGATTATAAAAATGGACCCTGTTACAACTCTACTATATAATGACATATATATTTAAAAAATGCTTACTAGCTTGGTGCTATCATCTACAGTTCCATTATCAATAGCTTCTACTGTAAAGTTCAACCAATTACCAACAATCTCACGGTCAAATGGATATTTGACTGTAATTATTCCGGTTTCAGAATTAATGTTGAAAAAAACACTTTTTTCTGTATCCGGAATATGATAGAATAATTCCTGGAGCCCAGATTCGTCATTGTAATCTGCATCAGTGGCACTTACTTGGACCACAAAAGTATCTTAAAATATACACTGATCACAATCGAAATGGTAAAATGGAAAGCGTATTTACTTAATGAATTCAGAGTTCCAAAATAATACTTATACAATGTTAATCACTCACGAAATTTTAAATAAATTATATCAATAACGAGCTTTTTTTAGCTATGGAGAATTTCAATTCATTTGAAGTCACTGCTAGTTTTCTAATATTATAGATACAAGTACAAACATCTTCTTAATGAAAAAACTTACCACGGACTGAGTTTTCTGCAACAGATGCCTCATAAAGTGCCCTGGAAAATACTGGGTAGTTATCATTCATATTAATAACTTTAAACTGTAGCAGCATTTCTGCGGTGAGGCCTTTGGAGTCGACGGCTTGAATTTTCACATCGATTTTTTCTGTTTGGATTACTTCAGAGTCAAGCTTAGCAGGCGAAAATAGTAGTGTACAGTTTGCTGTTGTCACTCCAGCACTATTAAGTGATTGCGGAACAGAGCATGGAGGAGCCAACTATACATGAAACACATTAAAAATTTCGTATGGTATTGATATAAGGCGAACTGCCTAGTTTGGCCATGAATTTCTATTGAACAATAACGATGCGAATGGCCAATGAAGGTTAAACACGCACTAAATTACATGAAACACAATCAATGAGTAGACATGTTTACTCTATTTTCTCGTTTACATTCGTTTACATTTTATCAAGAAAAAAGTTTGATGTAAGAAGCTCTAAAATTGGCAATTTTTGATTGAAATTTTTTCAACTCGAGAGCGTTTTTGCCCATGGTATACCCACTTTAAAAACCTTGCCCGATGCCCACCCCGAACAGCCCAGCCTCATGGGTTGACTTGCCCCACTTCGATCTCTGATACTTGTAGTGTCATAGAAATCCATGATTTTAATAATACAGCGCAATCATTTAGTAAAGTCATGAGAATACACTAAAAATATCTTTTGCTCCATAATAAAGTAATGACTTGTAATTAGAAGGCGACTTCATGTAAGTTCAACACTGTCACATCTAAAGCGGAAGAGAAAACCAATCATAATCGAAATCTATAACAACATTTTATTGCGATCCCACGGCTACATGCTCCGTGTGTGAAATGCACACATATAATTCTAGAATTCTAGAATCAGTACGTCCCCGAAAATCTACATTTGTTATAGTATTTAACACCAGAACGGCCAAATGTGTCAAAATGACTCAAATGAAAATTTTGTTTAATTGTGCATGCACTAAGTAAAAATAACAGCAGGTATATGCACCACCAAATACACTGATTATCCATTTGAATTTGGATTTGCTATTTTTTTCATGCTTTTACATAATTTTCTATTTTGAAATTTTGTATGAAAAAGAATCCTAAGGAGTGTTAATAAAGAGACTTACATTTAACTTCAAAAAAATATTACAATGGCAACCTAAAGCTTAAGAAATACAAAGTAGAAAGCGAACTACAGCATTAGAAAATTTTACCTCAAAGACTCCATCTACAGTCTGACTAATGAGATTATATACAATGGAATCCACATGATAGTTTTCTGACGATGAATCCGGGGCATCAGGATCTTGAGTCCTGAGATCAATGTTTGTTTTTCCGGTTGGCAAGAGGCTGTTTTCAACAGACGTTGTTTTCACTTCTGATGTCTAAACCAGAAAGTCATTCTATGCAGAAATATAAAATAAAAAATTAGCACAATACTATAACAAATATGAAATTAATTACTAAAGTCTAAATTTAAGCTTACAACAGTTTATTTAATATTTGCTTGTTCATTTGGCTTTGTTTGATTTAAATTTGTGGGATCATAGTTTTGTATGCAACAAAGTTTGAAAAAAACAGCTATCCAAATGCACATCTCGATTGCTTCGAGAATGAAGAAACCACGTTTCACTAAAAATTACCAAATCACAGAAGAGAAACTTTATTTTATTATATTTAGATTAGTAGTCTTGCGAATTATTCAAAGCCATTTAGAGTTTTCATCGGATCTAAATTTTAGACCAGAACTGTTCTTAGGCATAGCGGACTCGACCCGACCAGAAACAAAAAATACAGTACACCAGATTCCTAATCCAAAATCGGGTAAAGTCTGAGAACTCTAGTGCTTAACATGTGCTATAAACATCATAGTTTATTGTTACCATGTCCCGCCTTGCGTACACCACTGATTATTGCAATAGTATGGAGAGATTAAATGCTTTTTTATTATCTGTTTTAATGAAAAACCACAACATAGACCCTGACTCGAATCCGAAATCAGGTCGGACTTATGAACTATAAAGCTACTATCTATAATAATCTTTTCTTAAAAGCAAGAAAACTAGACATTGATTATTAAAATTAAGGGCCATTAAATAGTTTCTAAAATATCTTAGATCAAACTAATGAATTCAGCTTGTAAGAAGTTGAAGACAACAGAAACAATTAGATGTTGTAAGCTAGATGTCTATTGCTAAAACTCTATAATCTCAATAACATGCCAAACATAAGTATATATTTCATTAGGCTTTTCATTTAAAGTAAACTAAATAAGCCTGTTAGTAGGCGACATAGTTATATACACATGATTGTTTGGCATTTACCAAATCATTGTCTTCCTTTATCTCAAACAAAAACTGCGGAGAACTTGCAACAAAGAATGGACTCTCATTCACGTCAGTGACATTAACTTCCAGGAATCCAACATCAAGAAGTGTATGATTCCTAATATTTGTAACTGATATTGTTAAGTGATAAATCGGCATTGGAGGCAAGTCTTCGAAGTCAAATACAGAATTGGCTGTAATGTAGATCTTCCCATCTAAAATCTAAGGATAAAAAGAAAATCGGAAAAATACTTGCCAGTATTAATCTCAAATTTAGATGAAGCATTGTTTCCTTGATTGTCAGTTGCTGATTCAATTTTAAAAATCACATCATCTCCTTCTAGATTTTCCATTTCCACCGAGTATAGAAGAGTGTTTTCCGGATAATGTTGGTTCTCTTCGATGGAAATTGTTCGATTGAGATTAATAATATTGGGATGCACATCAAATAAGTCAAGAATGTTTACCGTTAATTCACCAATGGCTTCCTGATTGACACCATCACTTGCAATGAGCTGAAGTACATAGACACTCTTAACTTCATGATTTAACATCGCATTCCATCTAATTCGTAATTCAGCGCCTAGATTATAAAATATATTATAAATTGAAAATCCAATCTCAAATAAAAAATGTATGTATCCATCTCAAACTGGCTGTAACTAATAATGTAAATTTTAATAATAATTATATAGTTACTCTGTCTCTGACCCTCCGATATGCTTACACTGATAATGCCAAATTTACAAATCATGAACATGTTGATATCTTGAAATAAATCGTGCACAAGCATCATGTCTGGCTACATTGTTAATAGCCGACAAGGTCTGAATGAAATTTTAATGCATGAAAAGCGTAAAAAATGCACTTTACTAACTACAAAAATGTAGTTGCTTCAAATTTGTAATAACTAGCAATTTTATTGAGCAACAGACTGTCCAAAGATTTCAGATTTAACTCCTTTTAAAAGTGGTTAATCCAGAGTAAGAGCTACAAATTTTAAAATGTAAGGCGATAAGATTTTCCGATATCAATCCATTCAGTTCCACCTGATAAGAAGTAAAAAAGGCAACACTATCATCAACAACTTACCTCACTTGACTAGGATCACATTAACGAACTCATTATTATGGGATCATCAAAAGCAGACTTTCTTAATTTATACTCAAAGACTTAAAAAAATTTCAATTTTTTTGCTTTATGAACTTTTTTTTTAATATTTTGCTTTGTGTCTCAATAATCATAGAACAGATACAAGCTGTTAATGTTACAAAAAAATCTGCTACTGGTGATTACGGTTATTAGTATATAAACAGACTGATCAAAGCCACGAATAGCACAGCTCTATTAATAATGTAATAAAATGTCGATAAAGTGGATTTACAATTATCCCATCGCGACCTTGATATATTCTTCTTCATATTTTAAGGCCTTACTAAAATTTGGAGACGAAAAGGAAGGAATGACTTCGGTTCCGTTAACATTAGCATTAACAAGCTCGAACTGATTTTCAGCCCCTTCCAGTCGAAAGCTTAAAGGACTAATCGTTTCATCATTATCAGGATCCGTCGCTATCAGTGTAAATATGACATCAGCTAAAAATAGGGTTAATACTAGAGATTAAACTAAAATTCAAATTTCGGATGCACTTTGAGATCCATCAAAATAATTAAATACTTACTGGAAACATTTAACCAAAAATTGGCTAGTTACTTTCATTAAAATTGTACAAGTGTATATCCTCTGATACATTTTGGAAAAATAAAAACACTGTTGTAATCAAACAATACAAGAAGTTTATACCAAAATGATAAGTAAGTATTTAAGCATTACTTAAGTGATTATTGATATTATCAATTATATACGTCCTAATGAGATTTGGGTTACAGATTTAAGAGTTTTTTTTAATTTAATATTTTTTAATAATGTGTTTACTACTGCTTTCCTAAGCATATATATATATATATATATATATATATATATATATATATTATATATGTATATATTGTGGAAAATTTAAAGAAATTTCTTAAATAATGACGCTTCATAGTACTTTTATTACTTAAAATTATCATAATCATTTTTTTAAAAAGAAATTATTAATTGATTAGTTACTTGAGATTTGGATCTAGCATTACATACATTTTGAATTTTCATTAACAGAAATCGATGCTGGTAAATTGATCCATGTTGGGTTTTCATCATTTACATTTTCAACAATAATACTAAGCTTGTGGAAATCAGGAACGTATGGTTCGACATCGTAACCTTCAACAATCACTGTCATAGGATTGTCTGCCAGATGTTCAAAATCGATATTCGAATTAGCAGCAAGAAATAGTTCGCCTATTGAAAAAAGTTTAATAACAAGTCATATATATATATATATATATATATATATATA
>CABFPE010000003.1:633529-650039 GCA_900660155.1 Hofstenia miamia
TTATATATATATATATATATATTTGTCAGTATTACATGCTTCTACAACACTACATGAAAATGCAAAAATCAGAAATGTCGAAGATTGATTAAAGAATTTCAGCTGTATCTTGAATCAATAATTTTCGAGGAATCTTTATATTCCCAACATGGTTAAGTCCTGTAATGCAAATCTTATGAATATAACAGTTCAAAAGACCAACTTGTTAGATTTGTTCATTTGTAACAGATAGATTGAATCAATCTAATTCCTGTCTTTACGAATGTATTAAACATGCTTCCTGAAAGTTTAAAATAACAATCATTTCCGCATTACTTTTAAACGTATTACACCCTATTGAAGAATGTCTATTTTCAAAAAATTCTGATCGTCCTTTAATATAAATCTTCTTATGAAAATTGTATAAATATCGTTAATGTATGTGAAGTTAAAAAGAAATAATGTTACAAAGAAATGTATTTTATAAGAAATTTAACTTGAAATAAATTAGTATTTTAAATACGCTTAATTATAAATAATATCTTATGCATAATTCATTTTTAGACTTTATTTATCACTAAAAGCATTGTTCTTATTTTAACATTGGGACTTCAACGATTTTGCTGATTTTACTTGTTCATATCCTAATTAAAATAGGCGACTTTGACCCTATTTAAATTTTTTGCATTAATTGCCATTCAAAGAAATCCTTTCATGAAAACGTAGAGGAACTGTTCAATGATTGCCTTTGTGGTACCGAGAACCCGAAATGGTAATTATATTTTAGCGCTTACGGAAGTCACTGATCACGGTGTCTTTTCACATAACCTGCACCAAAATTGAACCAAAACAATAAGGCTCAATCATAAGTTAACAGTAATCAGCGCACATCTTTGGGGTACATATTCAAACTTATAATCCAAACTTACCAGAAATTTTTTATAAGCTGCATTTTTATAGGCGCATAATATTGATAATTTATTTATAAATCCTGATATTCGCATCTATATGTATAAGTGCATATGTTACATAAACTGAATTTGTTGCACTTAATTGCTTAAGTCAATTCTGCTTTTATAAACTGCGTAGTTGTGGGAGACTGTTCAAATACAAGTGACACCTATGTAACAGAAAGATTCTAATTTATAGAATTATCTCGAATTTGAGCTTATAAATCCTAATTGAAAAGTTAATGCTAAAATTTAATTACAATTAACCAAAACGTGTCTCTAATACAGAAATAATTCCAAAAAGAACTAATTGTCAAACAGCTCAAGTATTCAAAGCTTTCACTTACGCCATCTATTGACATTGGTTGTTCGTTTGCCATATTAATTAAAAATCAATTAAGTTAAAGAGGGGTTACACCTACCAGATGCTAAGCCAATTTTAAAGTAGCCTTCGGGTGTTTGTTGACTAAGACGCCATTGCGCTAGATTGTTCACATCCATAATCATCGTTATTAATAATTGATCGATGGAAGTATCCAAGGATTCGGAAATTCTCAATTCAGTTTGCACTGTTTCAATTTCTATAAGCCATTCTAAAATATTCAAATAAGTGAAAATTGAAAATTAATAATGTAATATATTTAGCACAAGAAAATGAAATCTCAGTATTAGTTTTAAGGCATCTCACTTGTTTTATGCGTGATTTCTTGAGGCAAGCTTAGACAGCCATGGGAGTTGGCTTTAACTTCTAGCGTATAGGAAGTAGCCTCATTGAGGTTTTCAATCGTGTAAGGAATCTCCCCATCAGTGACTCCATTAATAGGCCAACTCGCTCCCGCAGTAGGTGTCAAACTAATTATAAAATCATCGAATACTCCAGCTGATGGCTGAGTCCAGTTGAAAGTAATATTGTTCCAGCTGAATTCAGATACAGATACTGCGTTCGGTGTCTCAGGCACTAAAATATATTAATCAAGATTATGGTCACGTAAATGCCAAATCATACGTAAGTTAAGAACTGCTTGAAAATTGAACAAGGCCTTTAACTCAAAAACAGGCGCCCAGTCAGAATTTTATTTCCGAAGGGGCACAGATAGAAAACAGTCGGATTTTTTTCATTTCAATCTGAACTGTACTTTTCTACAATTTTTAGTCTAGATCAAGAATTAAAACATCTCAATATATGTGTTAAAAGCACACAAACTCTCCCGAACTCACATCATTAGTCTAGCAGAAGTGTCGTATCTGCCAATTCATCATTAGATACTACGAATATTGGTTTAATATTTTGGGAGATTATATAATTAAAATTGGTTTAAATATTATTAGATATTTAATATTTAAGTATGTAAAAACAATATTTAGTTGAAAAACAAACATCATGGATATTAATGGCTATATTAACAAATACAGTAGTTCAATACAACAAGAATTTTGACATTATTTTTTTGCTTTTGACATAAATTGTTTAATATCTGTGATAAATTTAGCATAAAAAACTTTGTAAAACCTTGTTTTTTAATACAAAAAGATATTCCGATTTTCGGCAGTTTTTTATAGGGGCATTTCCTCCCAGCATCGTTCCCCCATTGCCTGCGCCTATGCACAAATAGCAGTTCTTGGCCTCATTCGTAAACTCTGAATTATGCAGTAATATTATAATGTTATACATACAAAGTTAATAGAAAAACATTCATTTATGGAAAAAATTATTCAATTTTCAACCAAACGCTGTTTGTACATGGATCAGAGGCAATTTAGGCATGAAAGAGAAGTGAACATTAATTTAGGAAAAGTCAACCTCTATCAACACGATAGAGTTTCAATTGAAACTTACTTGTGCATTGGATAGCCGATGCAACTGCGCCTGCTGTACCTTTATAAACAGCATGGATTTCCATTGCGTATTGCTCTCCTGGAATCAGGTTTGTCCAATCATGTGGAGAAGACATTGTCGTCTTTGCATCAGCAGTTGCAGAGGTAAGATAAATTTCCCCTTCATAAGAATCAACATTGCCACTTTCAACTCCAAATGTGATATTGATTAAGGTTGTATTGAAGTTAATAATGGTAATTGCAGTGATGTCGGGTGCTAAGAAGTAATTGAAATTGTATACTAATTGTAAATACATGTATATGTTAGAAAATTGTACCTGTGTGATCGGCTAAAGTTGCCAATTCTCCATCTACACTTTGAAAGCTCGCTTGCACCTCAATGATATAGTCCTCCCCAGGCAAAAGGCTACTGAACGTATGAGGAGACACCTCAGAACTGTATGTACAACTTCTTGCCCCACTGGATAAGTAAATGCAAACATCGTAGTTATCTGCTGTAGTAGCTGAAACGTAGGATACTTCTACAGACGTATCAGTTCTGCTCGAATGCGTGATGATCGTTGTATCCGGTGCTAAATATTCCCAAGTAAAGACCGAAGCCGCTATTGGATTGCAATTTATATCTGGGCTAGAGCAACTAGGCAACCTTGCTTAGTTGCAATTTGAGGTTGGGATGATATTGGATAAATTAGACAAACTCATCAATACTGGTTTATATGTGATAAATTTACTAGTTTATACAAAAATAGAAATGTTCAAGACTGCGCATGCAGATTTTTATATTTCTATACCATTATTATAAAAAATAATAGATTATGTTTAAAAATGCAACAGTAACAGTAATTTTCTAAATACATTGGTTTACTATTAAATATATTTAGCTAAATCAATCAAAATCAGGATCCGAGATCATTGAGATTACAGGTAACTTGAGTAACAAGTGAACAAGTTGCGACCTGTTGTCAGCCATGGTATGCTCTACAATAAATCAAAAATGCACTTAAATGTATTGATATAGTAAAACTTTGCTAATACGTGTACATGTTCATCTAAATTTGAAAGTCTGAACCTGTATACGTAGGACTTTTTATTGTCTCCGTACTTCTAAGGTTTTCATTAATCGCCACGACCTTAATTGTGTAGTCTTCACTTGGTGTTAAGGCTGAAAAGGTTTGTGGGCTGATTGCTTGGTTAAAATTGCAAGATCCAGAACCTGTTAAGTAGTAACAAATTTCAAAAGTCGATGTTGTCGATGACGGTTGGAAAGAAATTTCTATGACATCTTTTGATTGATTATCAATGTTTACAGAGGGAGCCGAAGGCGCTAGGTATATGAGTTAACTAAATCGTTAAAATATAAAATAGTGTACCTGTGTATAGGTCTCTTTCCTCCGTTTCAACACTCCTTAGAGATTGATAAACTGCCATGTATTTTACAACGTAGCTAGTACTCGCTGTCAAAGAAGAAAATGTCTCAGGATTAGAAACAGCTGAAGGTGTACATTCACTTTCTCCAGTCTTATAAATACACGCTTCATAGCTTGTTGTAGGTGAGTTTTCAGTGAAGGCAACTCTTATGTTGTCAAAAAGTTGAGTTGTTACACTTATTGTTGGAGATTTAGGAGCTAAAATACAAGTTGCGAAAAAAATTTCACAATTTCATTTTATACAGGCAGACGCACGCAGTAGCAATAAAATATTCGGTGATTTTATAATGGGAAAGCGCTAAAGGAATTTTAACAAAAATGGAATGAAACGAACATCTATTCAAATGTTACTATTGGCTTAGTCTTTTAACTATATTAAAATTGGAATGAAAACGTAATTCAAATTGTAAATACATATATTATATACGTAAGTGTATGAAAAGCAATAAATATTTTTAAAATTGTTTAAAAATTTTGAAAATCAATTGACTAATAATCGTGGGGACTTTGCTAGATTTCAGAAGTGAGTTAACAAATACATTTTCCAATGCTATACCTACCTCATCTTTATTAGATTCAAGCAAACTAAAATTTTTATTGGTGAAATTTAAATTTTCGAATGAAGTCATATTATTTTACGGACAATTACTTTTTCAAGAAATAATCTAATCGTTTAATGTGCTTCATTAAAATGATTCTTAATTGTCACTCAAGAAATTTGAAGAATAATCAAGGAAATAACTTGAATTTTAGGTTTTCTATTTAGTAGTTCTTAGGAAATATATTACGTTTCTAAGGATACCTGTGAACACTGATGTGTCCTCATTTTCAACACTTTCTAAAGATTGGAAAACGGCCACAAGCTTTATCGTGTGTTCAGTACTGGCACTTAAGGACAAGAATGTCTTTGGACTTTCGGCTACAGTTGGAGCACAAATGTCATTTCCAGTTTCATGAATACAGATTTTGAACTCCGTCGTTTCGGAATTTTCTGAAAACGTGACAACGATTCTGTCATACAGTTGAGTTGTAATGGTCATTGTGGGCTTTGCAGGTGCTAAATTTAGATGAAATTTAGCGATAAAGTGTCTGAACTCGAAATATAACCTATTTAATGCAATAATATTGAATTTCATGTTTTCTTCGTTGATTTGGTTTCATAATTTTTATATCTTAAAAATTATTTATTTTAATAGAAAGATATTATCATAATATTCAATTTCAATATATATATATATATATACAGGGCGTCCCAAAAGTAGTCTAAGGGACTTAATTAGCTCTCATTTTGGATCGGCGTTGATAATTTCCACAAAACTTTCCTCAAATAATCTATTGAATATGTCATTCGATGAACTAATACAGTAGCTATAACCTTTCAAAGTAAAAGTTCGTTAAATATAAAAAAATAAAGAAATAAATAAAAGTTTTATAAAACATTTTCAAAATTACAAAAACCTGGAAATAGCAAAATGAGAATGTTCGAGTCACTATTCAATGTGTTTTCCCCGGTTTTGGAGGCAAAGTCGAACGTTCAAAGTCGCCAATCGCACTTAAACGCTGATCCTCGGGAATCGCAGGCAAAATTGATGTATAAAAAGTGCTTATATATATATATATATAATATATAAGGGGGGGGGTGCTGCGAAAATTGGAGAGGATCACTAAAATCTGAAGGGGTCTAATATAAATATATATATATATATATATATAATCTATTACAATCTTTTTTTAATTTTGCTTACACTTGGCACAGTCTCTCGCGTTGATCCTGAAAGAAAAATATCCAGCTTCAGCTTTCCTTATTTAATTCACTTCGTATATATACGAATTCTCTTTGCTAATCACGTACATGCATTTTTGTAAAAAAAATCGTATATTTTTCGTCCATTCCTATATATACGTCAATGTCCCGATGTATCTTCAAATCTTATAGAAAAATTTATAACTATCGCAAAAAGCACTATTTCTTGTTTTGAATGTGGAAATAGTTTGAAAATAGTTGTTAACTTTGCAAATATTTGACATATTCTTGAAAAATTGCAATGCTAAACAAATTAAAATAATGTAATAACATACGAAATTGGCAATGAACACAATTGAACAATTTCTGTTTGATAAGCATGTAATAAAAGGGCCTTAAATCGTTCCTTGGCAGTTAACTACGCATGTTTGCTTTTGAAAAGTTGACTTCAAAGTTTAAGATTATTAAACTTAAGTTGTGTATGTAAATTAATGAACATGCATTTATTAAAACTTACCAGTGTACACCGCAGTTTTTTCATCCATCTCGCTTTCTATCGATTTGTAGATAGCTATCACTCTAACATTGTAGCTTTTACTTGCAGTCAGGGATTCGAATGTCACAGGATTTGCTACGTCTTCTGGTATACAAGCAGTCGTTCCAGTTTCGTATGAGCAAGATTTGTAGCTAGTAGTGGCAGATAGATGAATGAAGTGAACACGAATTTGGTCAAACACCTGATTTTCCACTGTTATTGTTGGGGCAAGAGGAGCTTAAAATCCAAAATTTATTCCTCATTTATGTAGCTGTTGCTTTCTTAGCACATTATAGAGTTCACTTTGACTTAAGCATCAATTTTCAGAAAATGTTATGCAGTAATACATTGAATATACTTTTTATTGTTTAATGACAACATCATTCCTCATAGATATATATATATATATATATATATATATATATATATCCAAGGTGGACAATATGTCGTCCACCAAAACATTTCAAACAATTATGATAATAATAAACTTTCTTTTTTAAAAACAAGCTTAACTAATGAACTGGGAAACACTGTACACGCTGTTGCAATCACAAAAGCTCAAAATGCTGGCATTTACATTAGTGCAAAATTCCAGTAAATGTTAAAAATTTCATAAACTTTTTCAAGTAAACCACTGTTTGCATCAATGTCATTGCACCCAAGAATAATCTACTGACGAAGACTGTCAGTATTTTTTGACGATTGGGATCAGTCAGGAGACCTTGGTGAACATTCTACGGTGCTTCTTCGTAGAATCAAATTGTAATTCAGCAGCTTTAGGCGGGGTTTCATCTTGCACAAACCAAAGAGGTTTTCCTCTCCAATAGCTGACCCGCTGAAAAAGAATTGACACTAGAAATGAGCCCATCACCGTCTGTACCACTCTACCACTTTTGGACATGATTTGTCTTTAGTGGGATCTATCCAATGCGTGGTTTTGTGCGAATATTAACGAGTTTTGTTTACTAACTTCACCCGTCATAATGAAGTTAGGTTCTTCACTAAACAAACATCATGGTTCACAAAATTCAGATTGTGAATCAGCTGATCACTAAGTCAAGTATCCATCTGAGGTCATTGGTCTGGGTCATCTTGATATGGCTTGTTCTTCAACCATGACTGAGCGCTACATCGTGGTAACTAGGACACTACTAGGTTCACTACTCAATTTTTTAGTTAAGCTTGGTTTATTCTAATAAAGTTTATTATTATCAAAATTGTTTTAAATAATTTAGTGCGTTATTTATAGCCCACCATGTATATATACGATTCAAAATACAAATATTTACTAAATGCAACCTACTTTGCAACATAATAATAATATTGTGTTAGCAATATACAAAATATTTTGTAAATCTACTTTTCCTTTAAAATTCTATTATGAAAACACGAATTTGGTATGGCTATAAAGTTAAAATTCTAAAATAATAAAGTCGACAAATTTATTAGCAATTTCCTACATCTTTGTGAAAATGCTTATTAAATTTAAATCCAAATTATGCTAGATATTCTAAAGCCATTCTTTAACACAATTTTTACATTTTAAATTTCAAGCAGGACTAACTCAATTTTAATTGCATTACTAGATTAAAGAATAGTCAAAATTTCTTCGTTTTTTGGTCAATTTTGTGGTCAAATACCAAGTTTTTTTGCCCATAAAATATCCACTTTAGTTATCACTATATTTGAAGATATCTGAAGAAGCCTAAATGAAAACCTTTACCTGTGTACATATTATTTGTAACTAAAACACTCTCCAGATTTTGAAAAACAGCTATGAGCTTTACGAAATGGTTGGTGCTAGGTGTCAATGAAGAGAAGGTCTTTGGACTGTTCTCTGTGTTTGGAGTGCATTCACTATCTTCGGCTTCATAAATGCAGACCTTAAAACTGGTTGAGTCTGAGGATTGTTCAAACTCGATTGCAATACTATTGTAGAGCTGGCTAGTGACAGACATAGTTGGGGCAGAAGGCGCTAAATATTTTGTCAATAACATTATTTTATATTTATATAAAATATTAATTTGAAGCAAATAGCATCGCTGAGCATTAGAAATGCAACATCTTTTCCGACTTTATATTAACAAATAAAAGACAGTTCGTACTCCATAAAAAAGTTTTGCTAAGAATTATCTTAAATAGTGTTTTTCTCTTGCTCACCTAAAGAAAGTTTCAGAATCAACAAAAACTCACTTTCTACAAAAATCTCAACATTTTTACTGCAGTTTACTGGTAGTTGCAAATTAATTTCAGACAAAATTCAATGAGTTGAAGTAATCAATGTATTTTTGGCCCAAGTATTTTAAAAAACAACGAACTCTCTCCTTTGAGAAAAGGCATGTCAAGTTTCATAGGATCCAACAAGTTGCCACACACTTACAAACAGAAACTCATACAAATCTATATTATATGTAAGGAAAGATTAAAAGAAAAAATATATATTGAAGGTTTGAAATATTAATGCAAATATTTTAGAATGAATCTAATTACAATGATGAAATTATTAACCACATAGTTCCAGTAATGATATTTATTATATTTCTAAAACAAAGTTATCAGTGGATTAACAGAAAAACTTGAATAAGAACCTTTCATGTTTGCTGAATTTAATTTTGGTATATAATTTTACATAGAATAAGCAAATGAATGGTAAGCCCTCATGAGATGCATAAATAGAAGAATGATACAAATTCAGTTTAATCAAAAAATTTATTTAATGTTTAGATTGATAAATAAAAAATATTACGCAATGTCTATGTTCATTACAATTTTAAATTTAGTGCATTGAAATACCTGTGTATATGGGAGTTTGATCAGATATAGTGCTGTCTACAGATTCATAGGTAGCAGCAAATCTTAAAGTGTAGCTAGTACTTGCAGCTAAGCCATTAAAAGTTGCTGGGTTGGATACTGCATCAAGAGTGCATTCAGAGATGGTAGAAACATAAATGCAGGCTTTATAGTTTGAAGTGGTAGACCCTTGAATGAAGATAACCGTAATGCTTTCCGCAAACTGATCTTGAATCGTAACCGTTGGTACAAGAGGAGCTAAAATTAAAATTTTATGATTTGAATTGATATCAATATGCTTCATAGTATCCGATATTAACTGATTACCTCATACATACAATGAGAAGGGGTGATTTCTATGCATAAAATGAAATTTTTCATTAAAATACCTTGCCTTGAGTGTGGAGTCATTTAAATGTTTTTCAATAAATACTTGGTGATGGCTAAATCATACGTAGATTGAAATCTATGTGCCTGAGAGAAACTTTGATGAACATGTATAGAATGTTGACCTTTGTAAGTTGGAAATTCTTGTTGTAGAACATTAGAAAATATGTTTACCTGTATATACTCCATTGTTTGTCACCTCTGCACTTTCCAAGCCTGAATTTATTCCAATTAGTCTGATGGCATAACCTGTACTTGCATCTAAGCCTGGAAATGTTTTGGAAGATGTAACTGTGACCATACTACATGGGCTTTCGCCTAATTTATAAATGCATGCTTTAAATTCAGAAGTAGTAGATACTGCGGTGAATCCAACAGTGATTGTATTAAAGAGCTGACTTGTAACATCCATAGTTGGTGAAGCAGGTGCTAATTTAAAGAACAATTACTTCATTCATAACTTAATCTAATTAGTGAGCTGAAATATACAAATTTGTAAATCATGTAGACAAGTTAAGGAACTGCAAATCAAACGAAACAAAAAATGGAAAAAAAGCAAGTATTGAAAACTTAAAAAATTTGAAAAATACGGCTTTGAAAAAACTCTGATTAATGTTTTTCAGCCACAGCAGACCATGGCCACAAACCCCTTAATGTTAACACCATAAAATTGCTATATTTTGCAAATTGTAATTTAAATGAATTTCAATAATGTTTCTTGTATCACAAAACTCTCTAATTATTTGTAAAGATAAATGAACTACTTGCGTTCTAAAAATTTTTCATATGAAATTGGTAGCCAAATTCAAAAAATCGAGTTCGGATCAAGTAAGGTATATATTTTTCTAGCTTGGGTACATCACAACTATGATATGTATGAGTATTCTAGTTGATTTTATACTTATTAACAACAATCGACAAATGCCTTTTGAATAATCGTTTGAAGTCAGTTATTGTTTTATTATGGTTTGAAACACTGGAGTTGGAATTAGTCTAACCTAGACTTGGCGCGGGATGTGCTGGGTCAGCATGGGCCTGGGGCGGCTTTGGGCCAAACTTGGATTTCTGACAGGGTCGATACTATAATTGATTATTGAAAATATTTACAAGACAAAAAATGGATTGAAAACTTAAAGTTTGCAATTTACTCAACCTTTTATTGTTGGCTCATGCAGAACCTCTAGCCTTTAAATTTTGTGTGAGCAAAAAGAGTGATTCTTTTAATTTTCCAATAGATTGAAAAACATTTATTTATTTACAAGTGGATTGTAGAAAACTCTAACCTAGAGAACTTGATTAAAGTGTGCGGCTAAGTCCAAGAACTAATCACTTAATCCAAGTAACTTAAAAAACAATATTCAAGTTTAATTAATAATAAGCATTGACGTATATCAGATTCTTCGTATATCATATAATAGTATAATTTATAGATAAACATAGTTAAGTGGTTTACTTGAGTTTTTGAAATATCGAATGAATAACAATAAAAGAACACACTTTCTTTGCAACTGAGCAAACATTTAGGAAAATATTTCGTAGCAATATTTAATAAAAACATATATAGAAATTTATGCATAGTGGAGTTTCTTTATATGAAATGATTTTCAAAATTACCAATTCTACTTTTATCAAAGTTGAGTAACGCTCTTTTTCAATATAATTATTGAATTCTAAGCTTCATGTCTAGAAGAACTTACCGGTATATACACTGGACTCAGTATCGATGGAACTTTCTATGGCTTGGTGCACTGCAGCATACCTTATAATATGCTCGGTGCTTGCAGATAAAGATGTGAATGTTTCCGGGTTTGAAATAGGTACTAAGGTGCATGGGGTACGAGTTGTCTCATATATACAAGCTTTATAACTTGTAGTAAGAGAGCCCTGCGTGAACTGCACTGTTACTCTATCATTCAGTTGTTCATTTATAGCTATTGTAGGATTCGAGGGTGCTAAATGTATAAACGAGTTAATAGATTTTCAACCAAAAAATGCATCTTTTTGTGAGATATTTTTAGTAACTGTTTGAGCTCAGTATTAACTGAACAAGCGAATGTCAACATTGAAATTTTGATACGTAGTAGGTATTTTTTATAGCTTTTAATCGCAACCTTAATTGATATTGTTGTCACAAAAATGAAGAGTGGAAGATGTTTCAGTATTACAAACACCACTTTGTTTAAAGATAGAATATATTTTCTAAACGTAGTAAACTTTGGAATATACTAAGTACTAAGCCTTCCCATAAAAATTTTGAGACCCGGAATTAATTTCAACCACTTGGTTATTGTAAAAATCTATAAATTCTTAATTATAAATTGAGATTTATTGACAATTTCTTTTGTCAATACCATCATTATTTTAAAATGAACCTTTCAAAGGCTTCAGAATTAACTGGTGATGTAATTAAAACTCATATTACCATATTTTTAAATTTTATACAACTATGTCGATAAAATCAGGAACATGTTCATAAGAAATCGATCACGATATTGGAAGGCGTTTTTTTTGCATCGGATTAAAGAATAATAATTTAAAGCAGATCTTTTCGAAGAGAAATTTCAGAAATAGTTCTGTATAGAAATTGAATTCATCAATCAGTGAAAGTTTTTACAACACTCACTTTTGACGAATAAAATTTGCTTTAATGAATTATATTTTAAGAAACAATATTAGATGTCTTGCATTCTCAATTAGCATATCATACATTGAAGTGTGGCTTTGAACTATCACTCAAATTTTGAATACAATAAAAAACAAAATTTGTTGAAAGTTGTAAATTTTATGCTTGAAAATTTCCGTATAGTAACGAGATAATTTCCCTAAAAGATGCTACATATAATCAAATTTTAGTTTAGCTATATGTTTCATACAAACAAGCTTTCATACATGAATATTTTGTTTAAATAGTCACATATTAGTTAGTAGTCTTTTGAACAAAATCTTTCCCATCATTTTGAATTAAATATTGATCTTGGATAAATCATCGTACACATAAATAAAGACATTCAAAACAGTCAACAAGAATGACAATGTGTTCGGAATGGTCTACTCCGATGAAATATCATTAATATTATAATGAAAATGTAAAAATAAATGCGAGACAACTAAATATACCCTGTATATAGTTATATCAATTGAAATTCACTTTCTTTACTTTAGTTTTTACTTGCTCACCTTGAAAAGAGTAAACAAAACATGGATCGCATTGCATGATTACTTAGAAAATATACCTGTAAATACGTCTGTTTTTTCAAAACTTTCACTACTCAGTAAGTTATGGACTGCTTCAACTTTGATATTGTAACTTGTACTTGGTTGTAGGCTAGAAAATGTTTTTGGACTGACTGCTTCTGCTGGGGTACATGTAGAAGTTCCTGTGGCGTAAATGCAGACCTTAAAAGTTGTAGTAGTTGACGTTTCTGTGAATTCCACTGTAATGCTGTTAGAAAGTTGCTCAGTGACCGTCAAAGATGGAACTGATGGAGCTGAAAATAAAACACAAAAGTAATTTGAATTGGAACAAGCCTTTAAATTTTATGAATTCCATTTTTTTAAACTATTCAAAATATATTTGCACGAAGTTAAGATTATTGAAATACTAGACTATTGTCAGACGAAACAGACTATATAGAAAATTTAAACAAAGATGTTTGGTTAGTTAAAAATGAACGTTACAAATCTAGTCTAATTAAGCTACTGTATATATGTATATATATATATATATATATATNCTCATATCGTTACCTAAACAATGGCGGTTACCTGTTATGCTTATAATCGTATGTATTCTAAATATAGTTTGGTATAGATTAAGATACACAGTGTACATGAGACAACGAAAGTTCAAACAGTTAGACATTATCCGCTTAGAAGAATCTGTTCTTTGTGATCTCTAAATATATCTAAGTTAATGCACATCTCAGCACGGGTGATGATTCTACATTATCCTAAGCATTCTAAACAATTTCTAATCGTCTTCTACAGGTTTTGTAAACGTCTTCTATGAGTTTTCTTTTATATTATGAAACAGAATTTTGATTTAAAAACAAAACTCTAATAAACAAATGGATTTGATGGCTGACTGTAGCATTTTGCTTTCACTGTTTTTGAA
This sequence comes from Hofstenia miamia, assembly GCA_900660155.1. Classification (NCBI taxonomy): domain Eukaryota; kingdom Metazoa; phylum Xenacoelomorpha; order Acoela; family Hofsteniidae; genus Hofstenia; species Hofstenia miamia. The sequence continues at coordinate 647,292 of CABFPE010000003.1, forward strand.
TCTATATATATATATATATATATATATATATATATATATATATAAACTCAATATAAAAATATCACGAAGTGAAAATACAAAGTAAGAAAACCCAATGCGAAATCTCACTATCGAAAAATTCAAGGCGAACACATTGAAATGTTACCAGCATGGGCAATAAAATTTCTTCAAATTCTTGTAAGCTTAAGCTTATTAGAAAATTGATTAAAAGTATAAAAATATTTAGTTTAGCTCTTTAAGACATTCGAACAGGTACATGTTTGGTAGAGTGCAGTTACTGAACATATAAAATTGAAAATTGAATTGCTTGAAAATCAAAACAGGCATTTTCTTTTTTGTGGAAACAACTTTCTTATTTCCAGTTTTATATCTTTACCCTAAGTTGACTATTAGGATTTCTCAAAAATGTTCTGCAATCTCATTAGAAAATTTGGGAATAATGGAATTTTTGACAGATCTGTGGGCGAGTGTGTTTCCTTGCTTTGGTGTAAATTTTTGGCAAAAATTGTTCCTATTTTTGAAGCATATGAAAATACTAAATTACTACTATGCCTAAGGAACTCAATTTTAGGACATATAGCACACACATGGCCTCTGGTAGGTCCATGGGGCTAATTAAACAGTTAATCGAAGATGGTCAAAATTTAGAATATCACAACATATTAGCTATCCAACTCTTTCATTTATTGTCGCCGAAAAAGTTGTTTTGGAATATCCCTAAGGAATAGAAAAACATATTTACTAAGATGCTAGTATGGAATTTGGAGGAATGTATTTTATTTACTCACAGGAAAAAAATCATTCTATAACTTTTTTATTCCCGGGACAATGTCAAGAATTACACATTTACCAAAAAGAGTTATCAATGCTTTTGGTAGCGGTTAATGAAGTACTAGTAATACTATGATTTGCACGGATTCTCAACCATTATACGAGGCAGCAATCAAATATCGTATTACTTCTACTGGTATTCCACAGATTTGGCAAGCTACAAATATTTTATTATGGATAAATAATCCAGAGATACAATGGATCCCGTCAGCAAAGAACCTCGCAAACGAACCATCTAAAGGAGCTAATTTTAATTCAGTTTGTTCTATTAGTGTATGTACTATATCCTCTGCACTGAAAAGGCATTTAAATTTGCAAAGTACATAAATAGGAGTGCAGAGGAAGATAATTGTCAGAATTATTTTTTTAGTGATTGCGGAAAGAGAAAAACAAAATTGTAAAAAAATAACTGGGTTATTTGGTGTTAAAGAATGAAATTAAATGATTTTATAATTTTTACAACATAAAAATATGACCAATACGAATTAGCTTAGAAATTGCTAGAACTTGGAAGAACTTTAAAAATGAAGTTGGTGAAGGTTCCATTCTTTGTAGATTATGCATAATGCAGAGTTCAAGTTAAAACTTTCTTAAGAAGTTAAAACTTTCACTCTATTTCTATTACATATATGTTTAAGCAAAACCACACTTCAGTTTTTTGATCCTAATAAAAATTTCATTTTAGAAGTTTCAGCAGCCAGGGTTAATTTTACAAAAACGTGTTGAACATTTAAGCTTCACCTTTATGCTGGAAATGTAAATAAATAACTGAATGATATTATATTGGAAATCTTCTAAAAAAAATTGAAATAAGGTGAATAAGATTGAAAACGTTAGATTTTGAATAAGTATCACTAAACTAATGCACCTTTTTAGATCAAAATTATATATATATATATATATATTTACTTATTTATATAATTAAATGAGAAATATAGCTGAACAGAAATGCTCAGGTTTCAAAATGAAATGACAAAGTTAATCAAATTGCTTTGATAGTATTACAAAATATTATCAAAGTTTTTAAACTTTTTAGAGGTGTTACCTGTATAAATTACAGTGCTTTCAGTTGCGACGCTTTCCACTGTTTCATAGACAGCAGAATATTTAACTTTATATTCGCTACTGGCAGCCAAAGATGTAAAAGTTTCTGGATCCGTGGTTGCAAAACTGCAAGCTTTGTAACTCGTAGTATCCGATGCTTCTGTAAACGTAACTGTAAATTGGTTGTATAATTGACTAGTTACTGCCATCGTTGGAACAGTAGGAGCTAAAATATGACTAAATTATTTTAATTCCAAGCTGCAAATATATCCGAAAAGATAGGTCAATTTTAGATATCTTCAAAATAATAATTAAAATGTAGCTGTATCTTGATCCTGTATTAGTGATACAATACATGTCCTTGGAAAAAATGAAACTAATTTACAAACGAACACTAAAAACTTCTTGGGATTTATGGTTGATAATTAATTATGGAGAGTGTGATGTTCTCCAATTAATGATACCCATGGAAGTGAATACAACAAAAACTTTAAAGTTCATATGTTTTACTTGTTTACACTTGCTTCCACTTTAAAGTACTTGAAACAGGAATTTTCTTTAAAGTAGCGTAAATTGTCTTGAAAGAAAAAATCCGATTCTTACAACAGAAATTCACTTTAAATTTACGTAATGTAACTTATAAGCAAATCATATATTGACTATAAACCAAAAACCTAAAACATTAAGACATTACATTCACAATCCAATAATCAACAAATGACATAAAAATACCAGTATATTTAATGCAATCGCTAAAATAATTTGTATTCCATGTATTAAGATAGCAGTAAGAATGGATTTTCGTACGCCATCGCGTGACAGAAATATTTTGCAGAAGGAAATATTTCATGTAATACTGGTTTTAATGTTCGG
>CABFPE010000003.1:667203-684982 GCA_900660155.1 Hofstenia miamia
TATTTTTTATATATATATATATATATATATATATATATCAGGCGCGTAGTCAGAAAATCGTGAACTTCAGTAAAATAAAAAATATTATAAGTGTGACTATTGATGATAAGAACAGCATGCATAAAAATTATTTAAAACATAACTTAATTTTTATTAATACGTTTTTTATGAGGAGTTTGTGATATACATCTTTTTCATGGAAAAGTAGAAGTAGTAGCAAATACATTTGTAAACAACTCACGTGAAATTGAAAGAGCTCAGTGACACCATTGATGATGATCAGGGAAAATGAAAGCTCATATACTCAGAATATTAATGTTCGCATAAAATGAATTGAATAAGTTATCTAGGTCAACAGAACTGTAGGAAAAGCCCGGGCCAATATCTGTCACTTGCTGAAAATGACAGTGTCAGGGTGAAAATTTCAGTGAACTTGTGAAATGACAATTTTATGTGCTTAACTTTTTGTAAACATTAGAACATCTAGATAATTTATGCATTTACTGGAAAAGTCCGAAGCCCAAGAACAGTTAGATTTAGTAGAATTTACCAAATTATTAAGAAACTATGTAATTCAGTGCTTTGGAATTGCTCTGGTCCTGTTTTTATTTTAGGGCTGAATACTATGCAAAACTTCAAAGAATAATGAACATAAAAATTTTAATATTAAGCACTTGTAATAGAATATGCATTAAATATGAAAATATTGTTGACTAAATACAAAACTCTACCTGTAAAAATATCAGCTTCGACTGCAACTTCACTTGATAAAGACTGGTATGTAGCAGAAACCCTAGCAATATAAGACGATGATGGATCCAAACCTGAAAAAGCTTTCGGGCTTGTTTCTGTTTGTAATGTACATTCTGATTCACCCGTTTTGTAAATGCACGCTGAATATGTATCAGTATCTGATGAGGAAGAAAACGATATTTCAATGCTATCTGTTGTTCGTGATTCCACTGTTATTGTAGGAGTACTAGGCGCTAAAATCATAAAACTAACATATGTAAAACTTGTAGTACATATAATTATTCTGAAACTAATGAAAGAGTTCTGAGACAATTCTGGCTTGATAAGAAATCTAAGTTAGCAAAAGATTAGTCAAATTTCCGTGATTGTTATTTTTCTAATATATATGTGTTTCAATAGAAAAGATGTACAATACTATGCTCCGAATTTGCAATATATATATATATATATATATATACGTCAATTTGGGTACTGAGTGTCACAAAATTTGTTATGATACCAATTGCAATATTGAATAATTGGTAATGGAATCTATTTTGAAATCCAATATGAAAAAATATTACTATAAAATTCATATTTTTACAACGTCTGAAGACCCATCTTAATGATCAGTTGAAAAGCCTATTTTGTAAATTTAATTATTTGGACAAAAATATTGTTTACAGAGATTCTAATAAATATATCTGATTAAGCATTTCCATTGATTTCAAGTTTTTCATTAACAATTGTATTAAATTTCCTAAAATTTTCGACAGCCACATAATCATTTAACCCGAATTTCCAAATGTAGTAGAATCAGACATAAAATTGTTTATTATTAAATAATCATATGCATTTTACGCTTTCACAATGATTTTTCAGGTTTAGCAGATATCTTAATGCAGACTTTTCAATAAATTAGTTCTATCAACACATATAATTAGTTGATTTATACCTGTATAAACATTTGTCTGCTCCGACTCTGCGCTGTCAATAGATTGGAAAACCGCAATTGCTCTTATGGTATATGCCGTACTTGAGCCTAAATTTGTAAAGGATTCCGTATTTGCAAAAAGCGAATATGGACTGCAAGCAGATTCTGAAGATTTATGTACGCATCCTTTAAATGAAGTTGCGCTTCCCTCCGTTAGTGATACTGTAATACTTTCAGAATCCTGACCTGTTACACTAATAGCAGGCGATCCAGAAGCTAAGAAATTTTGGTATTAAACTTTGATTTTAATGTGTTAAGTTGAATAAACAATATATTTAATTGTTCAATTCAAAAGGATGAAAATGTCAACTTTGAATGTTGCTTCTATTTTGGATTGATGTAGAATAGGGTGACATCATAAAATATGCACCTGAAAAACAACTGTATGCAGTTATAAATCTTTTCACTTACATGCCTTTTCAGTTTCTAAACTGTGTATTAAAAATTTTTTTGGAACTTTTAATGCATTAAGAATGTCCCACCTGATAACTATATTTTCTTTAATTTATCTAAAATTATTTCTTAGAATTTAGAAACATAAAAATTTAATATTTTATGAGATTGGTTCAAGAGGAATTTCCAATTTTAAGGTCTTACTTAAAATGGATAAGCCACTGATTGAAATATTTGTTCTATACAACTCCTCCAATTTGCTTTAAGATCTCAGTCCGCAGTTCAACAAGTTTATACATTCTGTATGTTTCTTTTGTTGAGCTCAAGTAAATTAGTAAATGAGAAAATGAGATTTTATTATTTTCATTATATATATATATATATATATATATATATATATAAGATATGTTTCAACTTCAATAATATGAGTTATTTTCTTTTGAAACGAAGTATAGAATCAAATTGTAGGTTTTTCGAAGAACATAGATTTTATAAACATTGTTAGGCACACAATTTACTCTGATATAAAATAGAGAATAGGAAATTAAGTCACTAACAAACTGGAGTCTTTACTATAATTAATGTTGAAAATATATTGTCTGATATGACATTCATGGTTTTAAACCACATACTCTATTCTGCTTGCATTACAGTCTACACCTTAAGAATTCCACTCAGTACTGGATACGAGATTATTTTTAGAGGGGGGATAAAATATAATTGGCTGCTAAAAATACCCACATGCAATCTTTGATTACACAATATAAAATGAATTTTTTGAAATTTTTAAGTGGGTAAGGGCACACTCATTCCCCCTGTCACTTAATCCCATGTGTCACTTAATCCAACCATACATCTTGCTTTAGTCAATGTCCTTCATAGATTGCTTTCAAACTTATAAAACCAATATCAAATTTTCCAGTGGTAGAAAAAATGTCAGTTTCAAACTAGTTTCTATAAATAATAATTTATTGGTTTTCAAAAATTTAAAGAAATACTGAAAATCACACCTGTGTATATGTTTTGCTCTAAAGTCACTTCACTGCTGTGACCCTGATTAATAGCCACTGCCTTCACAATATACTCGGTTGCAGTAGACAGTGAATTGAACGTATTCGGAGACGTTACCCCAGCCAAAGTACAATCCGAAGCAGTAGCTAGATATATGCAGGCCTCAAAGCTATTTGTCGAGGCTTCTGTAAACGTAGCTGTGATGCTATTCTCTGTCGTACTAGCAAGCGTAATGCTTACAGTTGGGGCAACTGGTGCTAAAATAAATAAAACTTAGAAATCTTGCAAATTTCTGCAAATTATCATAAAGTATTGAAAGTAAACAAATGTAAAATAAGTATTTGCTAAAACCCAAGAAATAACAAAACTTTCAAAAAAAATTCTAAGAAATATAGAACATTTAAAGTAAAAATTGACATTTCCACGTTATGCATTTCAATACAGTATCTGAAGAAGTAAGGCGTTTAAGGCTGCACAAAAAGAGGATCTATAAACACTTGTCTTGAAAACATGAATAAATAAATTTTTTGATTTTCAGATTATTTTTGTTAGATAAAAATAATACTTAATGTTTGCAATATATATTTACTAACAGCCCTGCAAATAAATTTTTCGGTGCTTAGGGAAAATGAATGGTGAAATTTTTTAATTCGAACGAATACATGCAGCATGATGGGTGAAAAAATAAGTTTTCCCAGAGTTTTAACCAATCATGCCAAAAAATGATGTAATCCATATTAAAGGTTTCTTTATGAAATTACATTTCTCCTTATAATAATGGAATGAGCAGTATACTCATCTCCAGTATCCTCAGTAGGCAGCAAGGATTTACAGACCCATGAATTTTACCTCATTCATTAGAAATTTTGAGGCACATAAGAGTTGATTGCTTAAACGAGTGAATAAATTTTTATCTTCATATCAAAAGATTGTTTGAAATGATCCATTTGATCAATGAAATATTTTGTTTGGAGAGCACATAATATACATTTCGTTTCAATAATTATTTAATTTTGAAGTGGTATCGAGGCCTTCCATAGAGTAATATTAATGGTTTTGGCTGAATTTCAGTTCTGATTCAGAATATTTTCAGGACATTAAAACCTATATGCTTTTTGTATATTAGGAATTTGTAAAAGTTATGTTGTCCTTATTCATTGACCATTGGAATTCTCAATGGAATTTTGCGATGTTTGATAATTGGGAAGTTATTCTATAAAAATGATTTTCAAATTTAGCTCTTACCTGTATATTCATTCATGTCAGACTTTATACTGTCTTGACCTTGAAAAACAGCGATAGCCATAATAGTATATTGTGTGCTTGGATCTAGAGAATTAAATATCTTTGTAGTTACCCCATTGCCAAGATCTACTGCAGAACATTCACTTCTGCCAGTTTCATAGTAACAGGCTTTAAATGTCGTTGTATCTGAGTTTTGTGAGAAAGCCGCTTCTATGCTACTAGCGGAAACACTATTGATTGAAATAGAAGGGGCAGAAGGACCTAGAAATACATGAAGTTTTGAAACTCCATTTTATTGAATTTAGGAAATCTCCTTAAATTTAGTTTTTTAATACATTCTTCAGTAATGTATATCGAATATTCTACATGATAAAGTTATTACATTGTATTAGAAGAACACCAGACAATACCTGAAAAAATATTTGAAATCTAAAAGTGAAATATAAAAAAGAACATGTGCATATATAAGAATTTATGAGGTAAAGCCAGATATATATCTCTAATATTGCAGTGTTGTAAAGTAAAAATATATATTTAAGTTATTTACTCATGACAAATGATTTACAAAGATATACAATTTAGCTTTGATTTGAACTTTGCTAAGGCGTCTCTATGGAATACTAAGCGGACAAATTTAATGGTCAATAGTGGAAGGGTTTTGAGAAATTATTTTTACATTTTGATTTAAATATTTTCAAAAAGCTTTTAATAAATACAAAGGATATGTTAGACTAAAATAAAAAATATTGTTGGTGTGCAAATAGTTTACCTCTTTGGCATACGATTAATGGACTAGACTAGGTATACTACACAACTAGTCATTCGATTATTCATCACCATACCTTCATTATTCATAAAATATTCTAACTAATGAATTTTCTGTTATAACAATATAGCATTGTATAAATAGTTTTCACGCTTTTAGCATAAACAGCAAAAGAAAAAATATTGAAATGATATAATACTTTTGTCAAAATATTTGAGTACATATTTTAAATAAAATTTAAACTTATATGACAACAAACTAAGAGTTCAAATTTTAATTCAGCCCTTAAGCTGAAAAACACATAACCTAAGAAGTATTTGGCAATGGTAATATACATTTCTTTGTTATTGTAAGCTACTTACTCAAAATGTCATTACTATCTTGATTTTACTCGCATTTCACAATTAATAAGCTCTTCATGAAATTGCAGTAAACTATAACATAGACTCCTACTTTCAAGGTGTAATAGTAGAAGTCTATGACTGATGTAAAAATTTTTTCAAAAAAACTTTTGGAATACTTCATCAAGGAAATTAGCAAGTTATATATTTTTTAGCTATTAAGCGTTAGGAGAATAAATAACAATATGGCATTTTATCAATATTTTAAGTAATGATGCTCTGGCCTTGCAATAAGAAGAATAGGGATAGTTTGCACTTATCAGGGTAAAAATATTACAATTTTTATTGTCTTGTGTAACATTTTACTCAATGTATTTGCTTTGAAGCAAGCAAACAGTAAATGCCCATCTCAATGCTTCATCAAGCAAATGTAAAATATTTTCAAACAATGAAATGTGATAGATTTTTAGAAGTGATTATCAGAAAATGAAAATAAAATTCTCTCCGTACAAATCTCTTATCTATATTTTTAGTTTACATTGAATAGTTAATTCTATTGATCAAGAAAAAATTTATATTTTTAAAATAAGATTCTTGAACAAATTTTCAGTTACAGCAACAAAATAACTATAAAGAATGCGTGTTAGTATCTATATGCTTCATTAACAACAATCAAATAAATTTTGCAAAAATATTCACGTTTAGAAATAGCCTAAAAACAGACAAAGCCAATGCAAAAGCTATGCTATGCAACTAGTATGCATTTATATTTCCTCAATCCTGCTTGCACTTTGTAGTATTTGGTAAACTTCAATGGATAACAAGCAGTTCACTTAACATAAAAGCCTTTATACTAAAGTATTTTCATTTTGTAGAAAAATTGAGAATTAGATCTAGTGAAAGTGTGGTAAAGCTTTGTAAATTTAATAAAACGTTTGTTTTTCGAACGTAAATCCGACGATGAGAAAATTTTTAAAATTTCAATAATATTTCTGACTTTTTTTTCAATAATGATTGACCTGCTCAGTAGCTTCATTGAGGAAATATCTTTATTAATAAATATTATTACAAGAATTGAATAATTGCATACCTGTATAACCAGTGGTGGTAGCTGCAGTGCTTTCTGCACTATTTACTGTTTGTGTTGCCAGAACGGTGTATTCGGTACTCGGAAAAAGTGAAGAAATTGTTTCACTACTAGAAGAAGTAGTTGGTGTACAAGCTGCTGCAGTTGTTGCATGAGCACAAGATTTGTATGCTGGTGAACTAGCAGAACTTGTTATCACTATGTCAATGCTAGTGGATGAAGCATCAGTTATTGAAACAGTTGGTGGATCAGGTCCTAAATATGCAATAGTATAAATCGTATTACATATTCAATGATGTTATTTGAAAATGATTTAAGAAATTATCTACTATTAATAATTTTACATTTCCCTGAACAAATACAATGAATTTAGAAACCTCCCAAAATTTAAAGTATTAAATATTTAGAGGGCGGCTTTTCACCATGATACTTAAAATACATTGCCACATCAATAGATAAACTTTTTTGAAATCTACTTTAAATTTATTGGAAGGGTGTATTCAAATATACCATGAAATATATAACAAGAATAAATCTTGGCAGTCTTGTTTGGTCTGCTAATATGATTTGCACTTATGGCATACTAGTGAAACTCAAATATTTTTCACCATGATACTTAAAATACATTGCCACATCAATAGATAAACTTTTTTGAAATCTACTTTAAATTTATTGGAAGGGTGTATTCAAATATACCATGAAATATATAACAAGAATAAATCTTGGCAGTCTTGTTTGGTCTGCTAATATGATTTGCACTTATGGCATACTAGTGAAACTCAAATATTTTTCACCATGCGGTGTCCCGGATACGATATATATATATATATATATACATATATACATATATACATATATACACGTATGTATATATTTTTTTGCATAAATTACTGAGGTACATTGATATGAACACAGCACACGTTAAACTTTTCCGATTTTAAAAATCGCGTCAGAACAAAATTGCGGCAATATAAATTTACAATAAACTACATTGGCTTCTAGTGTACATTGCAACTATAAATATAAATGCACTTAAAAATTTTTTAGGATGTTAGTACTTAGTTGATTATTAATTAATTGTTCTTTATTTTTGTTCTTAATGTAAAAAGCCTCCATTATTTTTAATTTCTTTGTTCATTTATAAATTTTAAAATTTGTTAGACTTGGTTGATGTTTGTGGAGAAATATTTCCGATCTTAGATGTCCCTAAACTTGTTCATTTGCTCTTGTAATTAAATGACGACTTGTTTCACCAATGTAAGATTTTTGACAATCATCACAATTGTATTCATAATCTACAGATGAAATCAAGTCTAATTCAATAGTATCCTTGTTTTTATAATATCAGATGTTCTTAATGATTTGAAAATTGGGGTTATGACGGACACAAAAAGAAAACAATAAAATGCGTCTGTGATCAAATTATAAATTTATCATCCAGCTATAGAAATATAAGACCATCACTAGATTTACATTTTGAGCAAAATATTTTACCCGTAACAGGACGAACAGCGGATGCGGCTGGGTAAAAACGGGTACCCGCGGGTAAACTCGTACCCACACTGCCCTAATATATATATATATATATAAATGCACGTCCGTGCACTATTCCGATGCTACATGGTGACCCTGACGTGATACAAATATGTAATCTCCTGATCATGAGGCATCTCAGTGTCCTACGCTCCGCTCTGGAAAAATGATGTATTCCACCACGTCTCCATTTACGTTCCTATCCGTAGTAATCGCTTTAGTATTGTATCAGTCTAGATATTTGTACTCATTCTTAAGCTGGCCTTGAGCCCATGTAAGTCCAGATACTTGTTTACATCCGTAAGCTAGCCTTGCTAATGATGATTACTTTAAATTGTTTATGCAGCGCTTATGCCATAGTGGAGCTCGTGGATCCCTTGTTCTTACGCAACTGGCCCGGCAGTGAGAAGGAATAGCACGTAAGCACCACCAGCCGTAAGACCAATGCGAGAAGGGGATAGAGTTGCTTCGATCGGTCAAGCAGATGACTTAAAAAGATCTCTTAACAGTTGGCATCGATAGGTTTGCACAGACGGCAATGACAATGAACGCTCTATGCTTTTCTCCACTCTTTTACTTTTAGTTGTCTACTCTCTACATTTAGTTATCCGTAGTTTATAACTCTAACAAAGATCTCTAACAGTGATGAATAACCCTATTAGTCGTGAATGGGGCGTCACGCAGTATTATTGACCTCCCAAGAAGAAGTTGAAAAATTAAAAATTGTAGCCAGACATGGGACGGCAGTACCAACCTGCCCGTTTTGTGGTTTCCGGATATGGTTGGCGCACAGAGACTTTCCGAGGAAAATGGTCCTGGTTTTTGGGCGTTGTTAGAGATCCTCCTGGCAGTTTGGCCTGCTGTCTTCACAACGAAGTGGGATGCGTTGAAGATAAGATCATGGATCTGGTTTTTAGTCGGTTTACAGATCCCTTTGGCAGTTTGGCTAGCTGTTTTATGCAACACGAACTCGCTTAGGCTGGCCTGGGGCGGCATGTGGCGGCAGGTACCTAGTTCTCGTTATCGGCCAGTCCGCTGTTGTCGCGTTTGCCAGTGTTTGTAAATATGAGAAACATTGTATATAAGACACACGTACGCTGTGAAATAGAGAATTAGTTAGCAGTCGTTCTATTGTTAATGCACATCCGTGCACTATAGTGATACTTCAATATATATATATATATATATATATATATATATAAGCAAGCTTGACAATGCTTAACGCTTAAGCATGCTATTAGAATGGAACATTGAACCAGATGGCATTTCACATCAAAGTGTATGCGGAAGTTGTGGTGGTTCCCTCCGAGGACTTGGTATATGGTTCTCTGGTGCGTGCGGCTGGATTCATGTCAGATGTAGTGGCCTAATGACAAAAAGCAATGGCACAAATGCTTTGCGTGCCCCAACTGTTTGCCGTTGTTTCCGCCGTTACTGAATGACACTGCACCACAACAAATTTCAGGTCTGACGCAGGAATTGCCTAGCCTGTCGTTAGGGTCTCCCCACGGCTCCCCAACTTGTTTTTCCTCCGCGAGCCTTTTCAATCAAAAGCGGGCCAGTCTCTTTCAGGTGTTTAGATGTAATAAAAGGGTCCTAAATCGTTTACCAAAGGGCAGCCGTATTGCATTTGCCGAATTGTTCATTAAAACACTTGACAAGGTCGTCAGTGTGCCCGATGATCTCGACGCATGGCTTTCACTTTTGACAATGCCCAGGATTTGTCTCTGATTGTCTAACAATGCCCGAGGTTCTAACCTGACAAAGACCATAAAGCAACAAATCGGTCTGTACCTCGGGTTTTCCTTAAGTGATTTTGTACCTGTGGTCGAGCCTGTTCCAAATAAGTCTCGAAGTTCCAGCAACCTTAATAACAGAGTCGGCACTAAGCTGGATGCCGATGACCTAAAAGGGGCGGTGCGTATTGTTGTCTCCGAAGACAGCTTAGCCCTATTCGACAATAACACTTACAAACTTCTCCTGGAAAAGCATCCAAGGATGCTTCAAGATCATACTTCCTTTAGCAAACCAGCAACAGAAGGATGTGTCACTGCAAACTCAAAAATAGTTGCATCAGCTGTACGTTCATTTTCGGCGGGATCTGCGGCGGGCCCCGGTGGTCTTAAACCGCAGATACTGAAGAAAAATTAGCTCCTAGCAACGGCGAAACAGCGGAACTTGTCCTGTGCAGCCTTACATCGTTTGTGAACCTCTTGCTAACAGGTAATGTTTCCACTGTTGGCCGATAGACCATTAATGGCCCAATGATAAATCCAACAATTAGCCAATAATGAAAACTTATTAATCATTATTCTCAATTTATTCAAATGATACAAAATTCAATACTCAACATTTTTATGGAATAATATTTTATAAAATAAACGTATGTAAACTAACTGCAATCCCAGTGGTGATACTTTTTTACAAAAACATTAATTTATTGCAAAACTAATGTATATTAATTATTATAGTGTAAATATACTTGAAAATATTTGATAATATTTTTTTGAAATCATTTGAATTTGCTTATTGGAAATATTGCTGGGCCATTAATGACCATTAATTTATACGGCTTCTACTTGTAGGAAGCTTTCGTAGAAAAATTAAATGTAACTTAAGATCTTTATTTTTTCATATATCCGCATCTGGTATAATGTTGTTCCACTTTACTGTATATAGTTGTTTGACATTGTATAATTGCTGGTAATTTTCACAATATAAGCATGAAATTAAAATATCTGTTACCATTGAAAGGAAATGAGCTTTAATTCAGAAAATGCAATATTATTTATATGCAACTTGTAAAATATAATAAAATCTTAAGTCTTTCAACTTTTGTCTAACAAACCGAAAAATTTATTAAATTTGTTTGGCAAGAATCATAGAATGATGCCAAACTGGTACGAAATTGTATTGTTTGTTTTAAATGGGTCCAGTTAAGGCATTAATTTTCGGCACATATCTATATCTGATACTGAAAAAATTAGTAACTATTTTGTATTAGGGCAAACATCTTTATCCAAATGCAAAAATGCGATTGTATCAAATAGGTTAAGTGTAGAGTATGCTCATATACAAAATTTGTGTAAACAAGAGTAGAGATACACAGCAATAAGCTTTACCAATTTTTCAGTAACATGTTTTATATATCTAGGTACCATAATATCTTATTACCTATTTATGTAGATAATACGATATCATTTCACGTTCAACCTAAATCTCAGAAAGTTGTTGAGCAAATTACGCTTTTATTTGAAATATTTTTCTAAAAATTTTTGGTTTTCAAAATTTAAACATCAGTTCAAAAATTGAATAATATTTAAAATCGAATGAAATTTACTACCATTGAAATGACATTCAATGTGAACATGGCGCTTCACATTTTGTAGTTGATGATTTTTAGTTATTTAGTATTGAACATTAAAAATTGTGATTTCATTATTAAATGGATGTCCTAATTGAGGGTTACTGCTTAAACTCTACTCTGTGCACATTGGGCTATTTTATAACCTCGTTATCTAACTATCTAATATTACTATTAACACCATTTTAGAGGACACATTCCTTGAAAACCCAGTTTTTAGATGCAAAGAAATTTTGAGCATAACAAATTCTTGGTTTAGCAGATTCGGGGAATTATCTCGGAGAATATAGCCTTGTTGATTGAATATATGTAAGCAGAACTAGTAATAATGATATTGACGCTATAACAATAATTTTGACTCATGTTAACTACGGTCTCGTATTCCCTACATTTACTCTATGTAATTCAGCTCACTTACCTGTGTAAATATTATTTTCTTCGCTTATACCGCTCTCGAGTAGTTGGTAAACAGCAGAATACCTGACATAATAGCCTGTTCCTGAACTTAACGAATTGAATGTGTGCGGATTGAGTACTTCTTGTGGGTCGCAATCATGTGAAGCATCACTTTCTAATCCCTTACATGCTTTGTAAAAGCTCACTGTAGATGTCGAAGTAAATGTCACCGTAAAACTAGTCGTTGTTTGAGCAGAAGAAGCTATCGTTGGAGAAGAGGGACCTATAACGAATATGTAACAATTATAAAGTTGTAACTTAGGTTAATGGTAAAATATACTGAGGTAACGTGATCGAACAAAGTAAAAAAGAAAGGACTTTCATTCAAATTCACGATATTGCACGTGATAATTTTTATGTAAAAAATTACACAAACAACCATAATAGTGAAGGATATTGCAGATTTTATTAAAATTACCTTTCATATGTGGAATGTTTTTCACATTTCTAATAAAATTAGGTTTGAAATCAAACTCAATGCAAATTATATTCTTCATATTTCTATACAATTTTTATATTCCTAAAAGATTTTTAAATTTTTCGGCATTAGAAGGATGGAGAAAAATTTTGGACGAATTGATTTCAATTGTGGGAATGCGTGGAAGCTATGCCCTAGAACCAATTTCCAACATGAGACCCAACATATCCTTATCCGTTACTATACATACCAATTATTACATTGTCATTCGCTCTATTTAATAATAATAATAAATAAGATATTGAAAACCTGTGAAAAGGTAGTTTCTTGATTCTGTTTGATCGCTAGATCCATCATTATAAGTGAATTCAACTTTGTAATATGTGCTAGCAAGAAGACTATCAAACGTTGTACTGTAGCGTTGTTTGTCAATTACAACATTCAATTCATTGCCAGAGCGGGATGCAACATCACTGTTATCTGACTGAAGCTTTAATTTAAACGTTGGGCTATCTGCAGTGGCGAGAGCTGGATCAAAATTGATTTGAACTCCAATTGTATCACTAGTGGCTTCTATTTGAGATATTATCACAGCACCNATAAAGAGGTTTTTTAATTATTGATTCCATAATTAAAAGTTATTTTGCAAAATATACTAATAAAATTTTTATTTTTCAAATTCACACATACTGGGATTTAAGAAAATTTGAAATGCTTCACATCATATGCACTATTTTCAACAAAGACATGGTTCAATATGACCTTCATCATTTTCGAGAAAATACTGCAACCTATCAAGCACTTGTGCGACTGATTTCTTGAGTAGAGTTAACAATACTGTTTTTAAGCTCGCCTATTATATTGGGATAAGTGAATTGGTGCAAAGATTCTTTCGTGTTGTAATTCTAGTCCTAGTCCACATAGTTATCATTCAAATTTCAAAATTATTAAAATTGTTTGAAATGATGCATCGACTGCTAAATGCTCAAAATCCCACTGTTGTTGCTAGATTTCATTGCAATGAGATAAATTAATAACAAATTCTACGATTTTTTATCAACACCATTTTGGATAACATTGTATCTTTTCATACGTAAATAAAATAAAGATATCGGCGATATGATATACATATCTATACAATATATATATATATATATACAAAATATATGATATATAATATATATGCTATACATGTATATTGTTGCATCATTAGTGGTATATCTCCCAATATAAAAGCGCGTGCTTTATGTTAGTTTCTTTTTTTTCGTTTAGTGTTTAGTTTTGCTTAACTTGTTTTTGTTGCATATTATTTATTCTTTGTTTGTATATAGTACCGTCACTCTGTTTTGCTGTTATTATATATGTACCAGAGTAGGATAGAAACAGAGAAACAAAGAAGGTAAAGGCAGAGTGCAATGCATTAAGAATACTTGAGGAAAACAAAAAACTGTGACAGAGATGAGAAGCTAAGTAATCCAGGACAGGAGCATGCAATCAGAACTGTCTGGGTGAAGAGCACATATAAAGAAAAACTGAATAAGTTACAAACATTGCCTATGTAAGAAAGACTTTGAAACAGTCGATTATCTGATAACAGGGTTTGAGCAGTTGGGACGTGCACTCACTAGAGCTTGAGCAGGTAGCTGGAAACAAGTGCTATGAAGATTATCCATAGGTCATCATAGAATGAATTTCAACATACAGACTAGCAAGGTGATATAGAGGGAGAAACATAGGAGTACCAAAGGACAAGAATGTAGAAAGCAAGGAATCTTTGGAAAATTGGCAAATTCAATGTCAATTCTGGTGGCAACCAACGTAGTTCTCATAATACATGAAATATTGACAACAATGGCTAAATTACATAGTCAAGGTTTAGCAAATTTGCGCCTAGTTTCATTTTAAATTTTCTTAGTAATTGCAAGCAAAGACTGAAAATTTATAAAATATTTTGTCTAAAAATACAAAAGTCACTGCTTTAGTATCAATATTAAATTTTTCTTTCAGCAGAGAATAGAAAATATGTATATTTAGAATGGCTTTGCAAAATATAAATATTGTTCTATAATTCTATCGTCAGAAAAAACAATACAACTATAACAACAAATACACATACAAAAATGACAACTTACAATAATAATTACACTTCAGAGATTGGAATATGACGAATTTACATGCGATCTATTGAATAATCGCATTATTTTACAATTTATAAATTCTCCATTTGTATTCAAGCTTTTCTTCTCTATAACTATAATCTTTATTAGTTTCTTTTTTTAAGTAATCATTATATATTCATTTTTTATAGGTTTAGCTAAGTTATTCCATATATTTATTGATGTTTTGAGAAATTTAATATTAATTTCTTGCTATATTTTAGTGGCTTAGTTTTTTTAAAAAAGAGTTTAGGTTAATTTTCTGGATTCTGAATTCATGTTATTTAAATGGTTAAGTAATATTTGTATAGGCCAGTATATTTGAGCATTGAAATTTTCCTAAAGTTGTTATCGGGACATAGCATGTTACTATAATTAAAGTAACTTAGTATTAGTGTGTGAATAAACTGAATTTTTGCTGTGTTTGGAAGCTTTTGAGATATATTGTAACAGTCATTATTGAAATAGCCATTTTCTTAATCACATTACTTATTTTAAGCAAATTCCGAGAGCATGTAAAATTTTGTAATTGCGCGTGGGATATCCCTGTCAGAACAAAATGATTTACGACTGCGATGCAATCTTGAGATCAAGGTTTAAATAGAGATCGAGTTCAAGTTCAAGAAAAATAAGCATGGCCTAATCATTATATTTGTAAAATACTTGTTTCATAATCTAAATCTGAGTAGTTACAACATATTGGATGTGCTAAAATCATTTATTTCAAATTTACTCTTTATTAGGCATGTATAACTTAGCATTTATATATGAGGCTGAGTGCCAAAATGTCAATATGTCTGCATACATTTGACAATGTGAATTAGTTCACAATTGAGATATCTAAAAGTTATTCCACCTTCCAAAAATATTAAATAAAAGTTCTATTTAATCCATGTTTTTGAAATTTTAGCAAACGTGATATTTAATTATAAAGAAAATCAAAATCTATGATGTACAATATTTCATTAATGTAACATAAAGAACAATACGACGGTTTTATCAAAATTGGTAATATTTAAATAAAAAATATATTTCAAAAATATTTATGCAGCATTAGCAATGCCAAAGAACTCAAAATTATTAGGTTGAAAATAAGTATTCTTGAAAAGTTTTATCAAATTGTGATATGTCTCCCTTAAAAGTCGAATATGTTTGACAAAGGTTTGGCCTATCATGTCACCCCGTCAGGTTGTCAGCATTGATTTTGAATAAATATATTAAAAATTTTTAAGAAACATCTAAGAATTATTAAGGTGATGAGTCGTATTTTCAGAAACATATTTTTTCAATATTTTGAAAATTTCGCGGGAGATTCTCCCAGTTTAAAATATCTGAAATGTCACTAATTTGCAATCTCATTTAAATCAAAACCAATTTCCAAGCAGGCTTATTTTGCATTTACTAAAAATCAAGCATTGTTGATAATGCCTTCCTTCATTTTGGTATGTGTCTCTTTTAGCGCAAGCTTCAATAGTAGTAGACAGAGCAGAACACTGCCTTCCTAATAATTTCGAAAAGAGGACTTTCTCAAGACTCCAATTAATTCAAAGCTACTGCGATTCCTGTTTGTACATGAAATAAAACTTCACATTATTTTCATAAATGGAAAACAATCGTTTGACTTATCAAAGTTTTTTATGGTTAATTGGAAAAAAAGTTAGTAAGATGACTCAAGATCAAGAATGGAGATCCTATTCATGAAAAAAACAAATTAATATACAATAAACCTATACAGCCGTTTCCAGCAGATTGTTTTTCATGACTGATGGACAATAGAATAAAGAATTTCTTTTGTTTAAAGAAATATGAGCAAAGTACAGTGGCGGCGGAACGAATTTTGTTTAGCAGGCAGGCTCCATTCATTACACAACATATTAACTAAACTAAGAGGACTTTTACTGTTTAGATTGTAAAAGTTTCCGAAGGTTTCCAAAGTCGATCTCAACATTCGTTGTCAAGGTGGTATCTCTGATTTATGAAACAAAAAATCACTTTTGTGATTAGGAAGCCATATAACTGAAAAATCATATATCATGAGAAGTCTGAACTTTGCTCTGACAAACATTATTTCATACTCGTTTCACTTGAAACTTTTACCAAGACGGAAAGCTCAAACAATATATTAACACAAAAGCCTAAATGCAAAGAAGTTTTAGTAATATTTTATAACGTTTCAATCTACCTTAATTTTACTGCTAACAATAAGTGATCCTATTGAACACTGGATTATTAGATGCAGTAGCTTTTAATAAATATATATAAAAATTGCAAAACGCAATTTCCAAGAACCGGTAAAAATATTTTAGTCCAGAATTCCTAGTTTTTTATGAATTTGTTGTCATAGGCAATACTACTTACATGCAGAAAAGATTCCAAGCAGAATTAAAATGGCTAACATTTTGACCCCACCAAATGGTGACGAGTTTAGTCTGAATTTGAAATCTTAAGATTGTTCTCAAGTAGTTTGCTGCTTGCCAATGTTAGAAACTTGTTCACCTAGTAACTCTTGAAGCACTAACTTCTTTGAGATTGAGTAATTTGAAGAGACTTACAATTTAATTGCATGAGTGGGCACATTGTTAGAGCCAATTAACAAACACTAATCTTTTATGAATCAATTTGGCCTTCGAACTTCATGTATGTTAAATATTTCAGAATGAATTTTGACTTTGAATATAGTAAAACAAAGCCAAAAAATACAAACTTGTTGATTTATAAATAGTGAAGAATAATTTCACAAGATTGACACAGGGTTCATAATTGTATGAATGTACCGGTCGGGTCTGGTCGACAATTTTTCGACCGGTTTACATTTACGCTTTCAAGAACGTAAGCAGTATTCTTATTTTTCATCGTTTTGTCATTTCATTAACAGGAGCTAAAATGATTCGAACTAATTATTTCATTTCCCTTGACTTAATAAGAAAACGAACTCTGCTTTAAATAGTTATAAGCAATTTTAACGATAAGGTCTAATAGACTTCATGGTACTAAATTAAGAAAGAGACGTCATAGTATCTGCTGGAGGGGGGGAAAGAATGTCAAAAAAAATTGATAATTCAATTACTGCAACATTAAATTGATCCCGTAGTTTATCTAAGCGCAGTCATCGATGAATTACGTTAAAACAGCAAAATCATTTAGGCTCATAAAAAAGGGATCGTGTTAAGCGAAAATTTAATATACTAAACTAAAGTTAGTTCGCTCTTTTACAATGAGGTAAATATACAGCAAATGGTATCGTATGCAGAAAGAGTAATGAGAGACGCCAGCTTAAGTCATG
>CABFPE010000003.1:718078-732490 GCA_900660155.1 Hofstenia miamia
GCATGCCCAATTTCATGGGCCACAGTTAGCCCTAAACCTTTTTGGTCAGAAGTGATGAATCTTAAGATTGTGCAAAAACATATTACATGGTTCTAATGCAAAAAACCTAGCATGTCTGCTATTCCCACTGATTACATCAACTTGTGTACAAATTTACAATATCATAACCATATTCATTATACCATTGCTTTCTGAACATTGATAACAAAGTTTTCTCCCATGAGTGTTGAAAGCAATGAATGGGTGGAACAATGCATTTTATCAAAATATATGTTATTATGAAGATAACACTTACATTAGAGCGAATTTCCATTTTGGATTAGTTGAGAACAAGATCAAAAAACTATTCTAAGACCAAGTTGACTTCTATTCCCACAAAAAATCTTTTATTATATGCAGAAAATATAAAAATGCAATTATTACGTTAAATATTTATAATAGTAAGCAAATTTATTCAATTTTCTCATTTTGAGCTTTAAGTTAGATTTGTTGAACTTTTGAATAAATGTTTTTATTAGCTAAAACACCAGTGATAAACCAGACAGAGGTGGGATTATGGCATTGTGCCATACCATCATGTAATATATAATTGTTATCACAATTTGGTGTGATGAGATGCGTAACATGGAAAATTTTGGAACATGGGCCACTTGTTCTGTTATAAAATTTGCATATTAATTTTTAAATGCAGCATTAATTTCATGTTAATTCAACATTATTATCTGTACATCTATGTGAATTCAAGATGTCCATGGTTATGTACAAGATGATACGGTACTGCCTTGGTAATATACAACATGTAAGTTTCATTTTTTATAATATTACATTTGAATCAATGATATCCAAAAACTATAGAGGTGTTTTTTGGTAAAAGTGTAGAGTGTTTAAACTCAAACAAAACATCATTAATATCAATATACATAAATAATAACTGATTGTAAGCACCATTAGAACATAATGCTAACAAACTGCATAAAGTGAATTAGCATATGAGTAGTACTTGTGATCAGCTGGGAGATAGTTAACCTAAGCATTGAGTACACCGAGTAGTAAATTAAACAATTTTAGTTTGATAGAGATTAGCTTAAGCACAAAATAGCTTTTGCCAGCACAGATCTTCACAGCCATTTAATAAAAGTAAATGGTATGAACGAGAATGAATGCCATCATAAAAGATTGTGGAAGAACCGATTGTAGATCACAAGACCTACCCCAAGTTCTTCCTTGATAAAAACAAATTGAAACATTACATGAAATATTTCCTGCTACAAAATATTTTTGTTGCGTGATGATGATGAAAACTGATCATTAGAAAATAGTATTTTTAGTTTTTCTAAATGGTCGGATTTCGTGATGGCACAAAAATACAGACCAATTTAGAGAATATCGCTAAAAATATTGTTTTCTATGACTCCTCAAGAAAATATATTCCTAACCCTAAGCGAAATCATACACCAAAAATGTGCAGAAGAAATACCGTAAGATGGGGTAACTCTGCCATAGTTTTGGCATTGATTTCGTTCTTACAATTATTTGTTGGATATTTTTCAATTTCTAATGATCGTATTAGACCGATTGGACCATCTCTTTGATATGTATGACAGTTTTAGAAAAATTCTGACACCCATGTAAATATGATGGTAAATAAAAAATTCAAAATTGACATTTTCTATTTGGGGTAACTCTGCCACCTTATAAGATAATATTTTTCAATCAAAATAATTCTGTTTCATTGCTCAATATTTTACTAAATTTTACATTCTTGAAGTAAATACTTATGAAGCCCATCTTTTTTATCATTTGTTCTCACATTTTTACTTGACAAAATATGAAAAATGAGGAAAATTATATTTCAACATAACAATGAAACATTAACACGTTATGGATTAACGAAAGTTTGTAAGAAATGAAACAAGTCATGTACAGTTTTCACACACAAAAAAGACATCGTATTTATAACAGCGGCCGCAATACCATTTCAGACAGTCCAGACACTGAACCCAATCCGGTCCTCGGTAGTTCTTCCATGACACTGAGCACTTGGCACAGGATGACTCATCATGGTCTTCATCATCGTCAGATATTTCTGTCGACGATCCGTTTCGACTTTCATTTTGAACGATTGTTGCTGAACAAATTACCCCCTTTTCTCCTTCTGAAACAGATGCTGATATATCCATTCCGGTTTGAATTTTCTTGCCACATTTGATCTTGGGCTTCTCTGTCGTTCCCCAACCTCGATTTTGCTTCAAGAGATCAATCACACTTTCATTGAGCACC
Organism: Hofstenia miamia; assembly: GCA_900660155.1. Lineage (NCBI taxonomy): Eukaryota > Metazoa > Xenacoelomorpha > Acoela > Hofsteniidae > Hofstenia > Hofstenia miamia. The sequence continues at coordinate 720,359 of CABFPE010000003.1, forward strand.
TGCACATTTTCGTGGAGCTCAGTTTGCCCTGGCAACCGTTTGAGCACTGCGCGCTCATCAAATGGAACAAGTCCAGTCGCTCGGAATCCTGATTGGAGATGTGTCTTAGCATTGACCATCGATTGAGTCCACAATCTATGAAGCAGCGTAGGCAGATGTTCTTTTGGAATGCTTCCGATTCTTCGACTCTCGACACGCCACTGGTCGAGAATTCTTCTTTAAACAGCTTTAAACGGACGAAACCACGCCACATCCAGCGGTCGTGTGAGATGCGTACTGTTCGGAGGGAGTGAAGAAAAATACACGTTATTTTGATGACATCAGGTGAAAAATGGCATGCTAGATTACACCAATGAGAACTTTGACCTTTCCAAGCAAATGAGGCCTCTTCTTCACAAACTCTAAGAAACCGTGTTCAAACCAACGTGCAAATGTCCTTGAATCAAACCAGCCACATTGAGTGGCATCATAGAGGGCATTGGGAGTGCCTCCTCTGCACCAGTTCTCATAAATATTAGCCGCTCGATATACAAACATTGGTGGAAGCAATGTTCCATTGGCGCATCCACAAACCATTATTGAGACAGATGTGTTAGAATGTTCTTTAACACGTTCCACTCTACGTGTGCCTCTTCTTACTAAGACCTTCTTAGCTCCTGGATCGTCGGAGAGGTTGGTTTCATCATAATTGAAGATCTGGCTCGGATCTATGTTCTCCATCACGACAGACAAATTGGAAAAGTACTCCTTGACGTCATCAGGATCAACTTGAGAGCGCGCTCTTTTGATGTTGTTGGCTTTTCGAAATACAATATCATGACGCATCATAAAGGATCGGACCCATTCTATTCCTGGTACGTTGTTTTGGAATCGTGTTTCTTCTCTCCCGGATTTGTCCAAAAATGTTTTGACTAGTATTCTAAGGTCGATAACAGATAGCGGATATCCCCAATCTGCAATTTGTTGAACGGTTTCGGCTAACAGTTCCTCCTCGAGAGATGTCAATACAGATGGCCGACTGACTTTTGCGTCGTGCGTACCGTCTAACCGGCTGCCCAATGTTCTTCTTGGGACATTATTGTCAAGCGCAGCTTGTCTGATACTCTTCCTACCATCTTGTACTTCTTGTATAGTCTTTGTCATCTGATTGTCGTTCCATGCCTTATATGACCGTCCATCTGTTTTCCGGCATTCTGCATGAAATGTCTTCATGAAAGGGCTTCGCACAACTTGAGAAAATCAATTATGGCTTTTTGTTCGAGGCCAGGCACACAGTAGCCAATCAGCGCTTTGTGGGCCTGGCAGCAGCGATCTCTGTTCACGACAAACGACAGTTAGTCTGAGGCATGGCAGAGTTACACCATGGTGGCAGAGTTTCCTCATCCTACGGTAGCATTATAATTTATAATCGTTGCATTATTATATATTTGTCCACAATTTTAAGAAAATGCTTACTAGTTTTGTGCTATCATCCACGGTTCCATTATCAATTATTGCCTCTACTGTAAAGTTCACCCAATTACCAACAATCTCGCGGTCGATTGGATATTTGACTGTAATTATTCCGTTCTCAGAATTAATGTTGAAAAAAAGACTTTTTTCTGTATCCGGAATATGATAGAATGTTTCCTGGAGATCATTTGCATCATTGTAATCTGCATCAGTGGCATTTACTTGCACCACAAAAGTATCTTAAAATAGGCAGTGCACTATAAATAATTCTGTAACATTAATCATGGCTTCGTAAAACAGTCTCAATTTTTCTCAATTCGGTCATTGTAAAATCGAAATTAGAAAAACTCGATCAAACTCGGAATCTTCTTAAAAAACTACTAGAACTCGAACTCAAAACGTAAAAACTCGAACTCGACTCGAAATCCTATTTTAACCCTATTTACTCTAGTATTACTTTTACGTAAGCAATTGTCCCGCATTTTTGATAAATTGTATTTGAGCCTTTACATGGACACATCTATTGTGTTGGGCCCGCTCATGCAATGATGAATGTATGTGCTGAAACGTAATTATACCTGATTGACATTCAAATAACATTTTTTTCAATAAGAATGCAAAATTTTTGAAAAAAATATTCAAATTATATCCATAATTAGTATTCAGATAATGAGGATGTCTAATCTAATGCCTATGGTAGCAACAACCACATTGAGGTATTTTGTTTTCTGAAGACAAACTCTGTTAGTTTCCTCAGGCGCACCGTGCACAAAGTCGGAGGTTGTCGCGACTATTGGAAATAGAGTTACAGTGGAAGCAATGATACTAATATGTAACATGTAGTTACAATAACTCGAAATTTTCCCAATTTTTGTTTAGAGAAAAATAACTTTAGAAAATTAAAAATAAAGCGCATGCTTATTATTCAAATCTCTAATATAGTGCTGTAACTTTTAAGGGGGTACCCCCACAGAAAATTTACCAAAATGCTATAAATTGTGAAAAATTTTTTTATTTATTAAATTTAGTCAAAATATACTTCTTTAAACATATCCAAAATAATTTTTCAGAAAATACATCCAAATTTCATGAAAAATGTGAAAATATCTGACAGTTTTTGGCTTATTTTTGTTCAAAATGCACTTTAACTGTGTTTTTCTCCACATTTCGTTTTCTTGCATTTTGCATATTTTTGGCAAAAAAATCTTCAAGAAGGAAAGGAGTACCAATATCAAATTTGACATGTATATAGTACACCCATTGGTCTATGCAACTACAGAAAGATTTTTTATGTTATGTCTTTAATTTTTTAGAAAATTGGTTTACGTATATTTAATGAGCTGAGTACTAATTAAAAATGCAAATTTATGCACGCTACTACTTATCATTTCGTAAATTGCACAAAATCTCTCTGTGGTTGCATAGGGCCCCTAATTAGCTTCAATATGATATATGATTTGCCTATATAAATGATTCACATCACCTGAAAAAATTTGCCACAAAGTTTTTTATTTCGTTTTTATTATGTTCCCATGGCAACAAATTTCCGATTCCTCCGACATTTTGTTTTTTCAACGTTAGAACCTTCGGTTGTTACATGCATACCATTATTTTTTAACATAACCTCAAATCTGAGAAAATTGATTTTCTGTGGGGGTACCCCCTTAAGCCCCACGCAAACGATGCAACTTTTCTTGTTTGACGAATTAACCTTCATGAAATCAGTTGTGCCTAGTAATAGTAAGCCCTCGAATAACTTAATTAAATACCTTGGTGCGAGGTTAATATACCGCCAATCAAATAAAACTCCATAAAAACACTAAGTAAAATATATTGTGTGAAATTCGAAGTATTTGTCGGAGCGCAAAAGAATATCCTCAAGTTCGATCAATAAAATTATTTTGTTACTTTAAAAACGTGCGTCTTAAAACACCCCTCTGTAAATTCAATGCAATATAGTTTAAATTGGCTTTATTGTTAAACTATGGTTATACTTTGACTATGCGATTGGTAACAATAGCAATGACAAAATACCATCACCAGTAAGTGAATAGACTGCAATGCATTTATAATGATATTGTCGAACCATAGCATTAAGCGTGCGGTGCTTTTACGTGGGAAAGATCACATGTGACCAAACACGTAGTCTAACCGTAGCCTATTGGGTATGTTTAGAACAGAATGGTCAAAAAGGGAGGTTTTGAACATTAGAGACGTTTGTTGGCCAGCGTCAGAGTAGTATTTAATAAACAGTTTACGCTTGCGAAATGTTCAGCCGCAGAGGCCTCATAATTTGAACTTGAAAACATCGGATAGTTATCATTCATATTTATTACCTAAAATTGTAGGAGCTTTTCGGGGGCGAGGTCGTCCGAGTCAATAGCCTCGATTTTCACTTGACTTTCTTCAGTTAGGATTACTTCTCAGTCAAGCCTACCAGCCGCAAAAGTGGTGCACAATTAGTTCTAGTTATTTTAGAACTATTAAATGAGTGCGGAACCAAGTATGCAATGTCCCACTATGTATATATGAGTATGATATTAAAAATATTATTTCTAACAGTTCGCGTTTATTCATTGTTATAGAAATACCTTAATTAGAATGAATGGGAAGACTCCAGAGATTGATAGATGCAGTGTAATAAGACTAGAAAAATCCAATGCTAAAAGATAATAATATCATAAAGTTGTTGGGAAAATGCTAGGCTTGTGTAATAAGGCCAGGATCACCACAACAAACAGTTGTAACCAGGCCGTGATTTCAACCACGGGCCATTTAAGCAATTACCCAAGCCCAACCCGGCCCGTTGCAATTTGCAAGAACTAGACCTAGACCCGGCGCGGGCCTGTTCGGTTTCAAAGCTTATATTGATTGAAAGAAAAGTTAGTCACCATTCGATTAGCATTCTGCGGCCAATGCAATTTTTTGGCCGTAGCCGGCCGTGCAAAGTAAATGTTGACCTTAGCCTGGCATTGGCCGTAATGCCTTAGATGTGATGTTTTTGCCATAGTCGGCGCTTTTTACTACTACTAAGTAAAATGCTGCAATTTTTAATGGAATGATTAAAACATGCTCATACTTCAAAAAATTAATGAGAATTGTCAAAGCGACTAAGTTTGCACCTTAAACAGTCTAGCGTTCTTTTTAAAGGAAAAACTTTTTTTCCACATTTATAAAGAATTTTCACCATGCCTATTTCTAAATTTGAAAATCTTGGGGCATAAGTAGGTTTATTAGGATGCATACTTTAGTGCAATGTTGAAATTTTCTATTAAAGCTTATTGCTGTGGCAGGGGTTGCAGAAAAGATTAAAAAGCTTTCTTTGAAAATTTCTAATTTTTGAGAAAGATTTGATTTCTTTCTATATCTAGCGTTCATGTACTTAAAAAGTTTTGAGGCCATGGAGACAACAAAGAACTTTGACTGTTATTAGATATGTGCAAATATATTGCAAACTCAAAGTCAGAGGTCGCGGGTCCGAAGGTCACAATGGCACGCCTCAATGGGACAGGGCCGGTGTTTTAATAGTTTTGGAGCTAAATGCGTTTAAAAATTTTTATATGATCATGAAAATTTCTCAAAAAAATTCCAGGCTGCTTATGGTTAATCTCAAAAATACAAATAAATATCATGACAAAAATTGTTCATCATGATGTCCAGAAATGAATCTTAGCCGGGGTTTTTGTCGTAAACAAAATCTTTGGCCACAGCAGGCCGTTGACCAAGGCTAAGCCGTGATCGCGGCCATGGCAGCAAAACACTACATTCGATTTGAGAAAGATCCAAAGCGTTAAATAATGCCAATAAATGAATATTTTTGTCGTACACATTTTCTCTGCGAATACCGTTTTACTAATAAATTATACGCAGGGTATTTTCAAAAAAATAAGTGAATGAAGTCTAGAATTTTGAATTCATTCGTATTTACCAAATCTTAAGTTTGTCTTTGCTAAGGTTTGATACACAAAATTTGTCCCGAAATACAAATTCTTAATGTAAGCTTGAAAAAGAACAACACCATCATATTAACTTCTTAAATGAAGGGTCGAATGGAGAATGACTGATGTAGTTTCTACGTATGCATTGAATCATTTCATTCCAGCTTTGCTTCATATTGATTTGGGAAATAATTATAATATGTTAATTCAACTAAAAATATGCACAGGTATAGTAAAAAAGTGAGTATTTTTAATTTTTACTGGTCCTACAATTGCTAAGACATCCCCCCACACAACATTTAGGAGGCATGCGAATAGTATTCGTTATAATCATCTACAAGCAGAAATATGTTTCTATTGTAGCCATCTAACGGATACATTGCATACGAGAATTTTCTAAACAATTGCTGTTATGGGTCCCGTGTTTAGAGAGCTGTAGCATGATTGATCAGAACATGCTTGAAATTGCAACGTCGGTCAATGCAGCACAAATTTTGATAGCAAACGAGCCAAAGTTCTTCTGAATTTTTCATTCTTAATGGCCTTCATACAAATTAATTAGAAGGCGATCTCTCCCTAATACAAAATCTTTAAGTTACAATATTTACATCTACAACACGAATTTTTTTACACTTGAAAAAACTAGGGGGCCTCATCATATGGTCTGTCCTCGATATTATTTTTTCCTATTAACTTACATTTTTTAGAGACCTCATAAATTTGGCCACGCTTGCAATGTCATTTATATTTGAAATAAAGACCCACCATTTTTAGAGTCAATTTTGATACAATGGAAATATTTATTTTTTAGCAAGTTGGTTGTTGGAACCAACCATTCACCAATTGTGTAAATAAAAATACTGAATGCCAATTCTACCTCAGCTTACGGTAATGGCTACAACGTAATTTAGTATTGTATCATGAACCGATTAAATGTAAGGACTCTTTAAAATTGCAGATTTACAGCTTTGCAGCTAGGAAGAAATTGGTATAAATATATGAGGCATCTGAAGCGATAGGGTTTTTTATGGGAGATAATGACGCTGAGAGAATATTAGATTTTACTTGATTTATACAATATCACAATATATATGCATACGCAGAACTGGATGGTAAGGTCTGCTTTGGTATTATGTTAAAAATTTTATCAGCTGATATCAATGAAATGTAAATGTGTTATCATCCTAATAATTCTAGCAAACATCTATTACAAAGTATGTGGGTGTCTATCGAAGTCATTTGCCAATCAATGTTCATAGAATCTGTCAAGCACCATAATACTAACTGTGACTGTGACACCATCTATTTTTGACACAGCCACTATCCTTCAGATCACAATCTGTTCTTGTTTCAAGTTGAATCTAATGATGTGCGGCCCGCAGATTTTTCCGCCCGGGCCCATTCATTAAAATTTTAGCCCGCCCGTAGCCCACCCACACAAGCATTGGACATTAATCCCATCGTCCAACGCACTTGCACATTAATCAAGTGATTTCATTATGTAACTGTAAATTTCTCCAGATCCAATAAAAATATTACTATCAACTGTTCACTCAGCTGTTAAATTTCCCTGTGGTAGATTTGAGAAATAGTAGTTGTGATTTGAGATATAGAAAACAGAATTGTAAACAGAGATATAGTGTTTTGAGATATAGTAAACAGAATAGATTTACAATACTTTTATCTTTTCTTCTCTATGCCAGCCCGTGGCCCGCCCAAACCCGCGGGCTACGGGCCGGCCCGCACACCACTAGTTGAATCTCTTGGCATTTCTGCAGACAATCTTGCTCTTAATTCATTACTTCAGATCTATGCTTTATTCGTTTTCATTACCAATGCATTTGTGTGCAGCAGCAAAATTGCATCGTGCGTATTTTCACCTATTTACTATTATTGTCGATGCTGAAATCTTTTGTTGTAAGTTGCTAAATTTTGGATATCAATAGACCCGTCTTGTGCATCTATAAAATGATGCATTTTTAATTACTAGCAATTTGACAATTTACTAATTTTTGAAGTAAATTTGAAATTTAAATTTTCATAATTGTTTATATTATTTAATTAAATCAATATTTAAATTGCATTTATATTTAATGATTTTCACTACAGCTTCCTTTAGAAAGTCGTACTCTACATCACTAGGATACAATTGAGCGCAAACCTTACCTCATCTACAATTGAATTCTAGGAAAAAATGACTGCAACTAGATTCACTCGTTTGCAATAAATAGCGCTTTTCAAAGGCGCAATTAATGACATATTAATTGGTGAAGTATATATTCCAACAATTTTATGATTGCATTTTTGCAGTAGATGCAGATGATAAAAAACTAGCAAAAACTGTGCTAAGTTAAATTAGTTGTGGTGGCTGTGGACTGGGTCGTATAATACTACTAGTATTATATATCTCTATTCAAACAGTGCGTCATTCCATACGATATTATTATTGAAATTATCGATGTCGTCCTATGTTGTGAAGGAATTGTGTTGTGCTTGATGTCTGATTACCACAGGGTCACTTGTTGGAGAAGCATTCGCATATCATTGAAGACTGTTTCTGATTCAGATCTTGTGAACATTTAAGTGTTTTCAATTCAGAAAAATTACATGTCAAGAATTATATAAACACCTGATTATATTGAAAAGCAAATCGTGTCTTTTAAAGATAGAACTGTTGCTACTTTTGACATGAATGAGTTCGCAGAAACAGCTCAATTTTTCTCATGAATCGAGATAGTTAATGTTAGAGATCCTTCCGTCCGATCAAAACACTGTGTCAATTCATATTGTGTCAGTTTATCTTCTCTTTTGAGTTGGCAGATGATTCAGAAAAAGTAACAATTCTTCAAAACTAAAATGCCTAGCTTCTCTGCAACTGCAACTTTTTATGGTTTAGTTAAAAATATTAAATACTTTAAATACTTTCAGTTGATGTTAGTTAGGTCTTGATAAGAGTTTTTCTATAATATCGAATAGAAGTGAATTTTCTGTACTCAGGCAAGTTTTTGGAGGAAATCAATTTATTTCTTTAAACGAATTGCCTCAAATTTGTGTTTACAACGACGTAAGTTGTTAGACCGGTTGGATGCCATTTGGACTTACTTTCCATTTTTGGAAAATTGATTACCACCACATATGTTAGTATTTTCAACTTGATTGGTTTTCATCTTGTTTGTCCTAAACAGCATTACAATTCTACTGCAAAGATTATGACAAGCATTTTGTAATCGGCATAATAATCTCATTAAAGCAAAAAATTAGTTTCATGTATTGCTTAATATATTTCTGGTATCTATTAGCATTATGTGTATTGTTTGTAGTAGTCTTTCTAATATGGCGTTAATAATACAAATGATCCCTGTTTTCTAGGAACTACACGATATGGTTCAAATCAATCTCGTTAGGGTTTTTCGATTTGAGGCAAAATTTATTGTTTGCAACAATGCAATGCAGTAGATAGAAGAAGTGGAACAATCCAATGCAGAGACTAGCATGTGATTATGAAGGCAGGGCGCGGGGTCTTAATCGGGTGGGGTGGTTCGCTAAGATCTACAGCATTTATCTCTCCGGTTTTGATAGTGCAGAAAAGGATTTTAAATTTGAGTTTACATAAAAATTCAACGTAACAAGAATTACAAAATCGTACTAATATATCATATTTCTTAGTTTTGCATATATATATATAAAGTCATATAAAGAAAGGAAGTAACTTCCCAAGAGTTATTTATAAGGATGCGATCTTCCGAAATCTTTAATAAGATATTTGCTTTTATAAAAATCATTTCTGATTTTATTTTACAATTATTTTCATCAACATAAGAATTTTAAACATAAAGTTTAAATTTGACTATGAAACATTTTACAAACACTCAAAGCGTTCACATGTTTAGCTATTGTATTATTATTATAAGAAAAATAATACATTTTCATTGCCATTAATTTTTGATAAAATTTTTGTCATATTCATTATTTTGTTTGCAGATATAGTTTTTCTAAGCGACATCATAAAATATTGACGCCTACGATATAGAAATGTAGAAATATGTCACACTCATATTCAGTGCATTTCTCACTTGGATGTATTTTAGCCAAGTTGATGTAAATGGTGAGATTAATAGATGTGTTAAGGGATTACTTAGGATCATCTTAACTGAATATTTAGTGTGATAATGAGCATAAAACCATCTGGAACAGGGACCCTATGATGAAAGCATGCATATTTATCATAATTCGTCACTTATTCATATAAAATAATTCATCAAAAAACCTGTGTAATTCCTTGATTCTGTTTGATCAGTAGAGCCATCATTATAAATGAATTCAACTTCGAAATATGTGCTTGCAGTGAGACTATCAAACGTTGTATTATAGCGTTGTTTTAGTATGGCAACTGTTACTTTGTCGCCAGATCTTGCTACAACGTCACTACCATCTGCCTGAAGCTTTACTTGAATTTTTGGGTTACTATCATTGGTCAGAATTGGATTAAATTTAATCTGAACCTCAATTGTATCGCTGTTGGCTGCAATTTGAGATACTATTGCAGTGACTTCATCTAAATAAATAAAAAACTGTTGTATAGTTACATGTATATGTAAAAGGGTTAACTATTAAGCCTATTATTATTTACATTCTGAATGAAAAAGGGAACGATATCATAAAGTAAATATCAACGATAACATAAGAATAATTCGTATCTTGTCAATCACGTTGTTCCATTAAGAATGTCTGCTTAGTTGCACGAAGCATACTGATTCCTTTTAATCTATATTGATTTTTGCAGAAATATCTCCAATGGTAAAATGAATTCAAAATCTTTTTCGCAGAAAGAATGAGTACTTCTAAGAGTTATTCTAAATTTTTGAAAGTCCTTGTGAAAAACATTTTGGAAAAATGAAATTATGTTCACTTCGGTAGAACAGAAGGTTTTATATTTCTTGAAAGTTCACATTGCTGAGAAGCACCAAAGGCGTACAGAGTTTACATCGACCAGAATTTACATCGACTGGATTATATATCGACCACTTTCAACATGAAAATTCCTTTTGAATCTCCTATATAGCATGGTGAGGACAATCATAGGATTATATGAAACCAATTTGGTAATTCCAGAAAATTTACTTGACAATTTTTGCTGAAGTTAACAAATTTTTTACACTTATTCAATTTGATTTCGCAATCTACCAGTATAAAATCATACTGAGGTTTCGTTTCAATTTAATTATTTTTGCAAGAAATTTCTGAGCTCAATCGAATTTTTACAAATTTGACTATAATTTCGAATTTCTTACACTAAAAATATTCATTTGTAATGAATAAAGGGTATTTTATTCAATCGAATTTGGTCGATTTCTGGTCGATGTAAATTTCTTAGTCGATGTAAATTCCGGTCGATGTAAACTCTGTCAAGGTTCTCTCTAAATAATTATTTACAGAGAGCCGTGACTGTGTAGACCGCACCAAATAATCTTGCTATGTTTTTTCTCGTTTGATTTACAGGAATATGCTAGGTAATGCACATGTCTTGTTTAGCTATAAAATATAATAGCATATATTAATTTAATCGATGGATACCGAATTGAATTAAAGTTTGATTTATATTACAATAAAATTGTGTTATTTAATTTAAAAAGACCTATAATTTGCAATTACATAGCTAAAGCCATGTTCAGTACATGCTGTTGTTCTAAAATAATAGAAATACATTTAAAAAATCAGTGAAAAGCGATTTTTGTCTAGAATTATTTCTTTATTTTGAATTGCAAATTTGTTATGATAGAGTGTACTACTTACCCGAAAAAACCAATTGAAGTAGAATTAAAACTCCCAACATTTTGAACCCACTTAATGCTGACATGTTTCGTCTGATTCTAAGATCTAAATAATATTTTCAAGTAGCATGCCGGTTGCCAATATTATTAACTTGTTCCCATAGTAACTCTCAAAACATTGTCTTCTTTGAGATTGAGTAATTTCAAGAGGCCTATGATTTATTTGCATGATGGCACATCGTTTGAGTCAATTAACAAACACTAATCTTTTGCCAAAGAACATGTATCTTAAATATGTCAACATGTCAAAGACAAAGATTTCAATTCTTTGTGATTCGATCCCAATTCAAATTCCTACGGACCACTATTGGCATTTTCAATTCTAATTCCAAATCCATTTTCAGAAAAATTTATAATACGCTTAATAATTAGTAACATTACCGAAGTTTGATAATTAATCATTCATTAATAATTTTACATTTTTACATTTAAATATATTTAAATATTATAATTAAGAATTTTACAAAAGTCACTCCAATAAACTTGATAGATTTATCAATGATACACATCATAAATTGTTCGGGTGGGCTCTAATGCAGGTATAAAAATAATTATTCGAATTCGGTGGGGGTCTGGAGGCACTTTAGAGTGTATGCTCTAACTCAATTCTGATGATTTTCTTCAATTACAAACAATGTTAAGAAATAGCTCTGCTTAGCCCACAAATAATTTTGAATTGTTACTCTCTACCATTAAGTAAAATAAACATTTAAAATCATATAATAAAATAAACCTAGTAGGAGAATGTATGGCTTATATATTTTACATTATTGTAAATGTAAAAGAGAAAACTCCATACTATTAGCTTAAAATATATTTATCCTAACTAATACGGACTTCTTAGTTCGAGAGAGCAATGAAAGAGCACGTTCTGCCCCTGAACAATTTCTAGTAGGAGTATTGTTTTAAGT
>CABFPE010000003.1:747123-760960 GCA_900660155.1 Hofstenia miamia
TCAGGCAGAAGCCCTTGGTTAAGAAGTGGAGTGCTGATCGAACAACGTGGAGCTTACGCCAATAGTAAATGTTAGATGGAAAGTTAATACAGTTAATTACTACTTTGAAGCATGTGGTGATCAGTAATCAATTGATTAAAAGAGTTGTTTTATTTCTGCCAAGTGAGCAAGATACCAAATTTATAGATTTGTTACATGCTAGACAGGTCTGGAATGAGATGCAACACTACTACTGTGAAATTTAGCTGATTAATTACATGTTGCATAGCAATTGGCAGATGAGTTTTTTATTGTAAAAACAGAAATCAACTAGAAACATGTACATGTTGTTTGTTTGTACAATTGTAATGGAAAGAAAATTTAATAAATTTTACCATTCACGATTTATCTTTGCTTTTTGTATCAGGTTTGATTCTGTAATGAATAAAAAAGCTAAATATTCAGGCACATGAGTAGTATTCAGGGACCTTGTGGTGCATCTTGGTGGCTGCCTTCAGCATTCTGCAATATTTATCAGCTTCTGCAATAGTGTTATGCTCTGCTTACAAAAGTGTGTCTTTAAAATAGGTATGCGAATAGGGGAGTAGTTAAAATGGGCTAGAGGAGTTTCCAATGGGACACCTATGACTATTTGCCATGCGGTAATGGACTTATTCTATTGGACGCCATTTAGTTACAAAGTATTTTTGACATAGTTAAATTGAACAAATTAATTTTTTGACGAAGTTTTATTTTTGAGTACTACGATTTTGGCAAAGTGATATAATTGATGACAAGAAATATTTTTGACAATCAAAAATAGAAATTTTGTCAAAAAATTAATTTAACTCTGTTGAAAACATTTCTTGTCATCAATTATATCACTTTGCCAAAATCCTACAAAACAAAAATATAAACTTCATTAAAAAATTAATTTGCTCAATTTAGTTTTGTCAAAAATATTTCTTGTCATCAATTATATCACTTTGCCCAAATCCTAGTAATCAAAAATAAAACTTCGTCAAAAATTAATTTGTTCAATTTAACTATGTCAAAAATATTTTATCACTAGATGGCGTCCAATAGAATAAGTCCATTACCACATGGCAAATACTCATAGGTGTCCCATTGGAACCTCTTCTAGCCCATCTTAACTACTTAGGGGTTTTTCTCCACTTAGCTTTCCTATTGATTCAATTCACTTTCTAACTAATGTCATTAAACTGCTGGATATAGCTGACAATAGGTTAAATATCTATTTTAGATCCAAATTCTTGTATGGTAATAAACATAATAAGCCTTATTATACATATGAGGTGTCTATGAGCACCCTATTAGTTATATCATTGTTTTAATTAATTAATTGTGGACCAAAATACCATGAAAAAAATGAAACAACAAATGCAAAAATTGGCTGCAAAAATGGCTGAATTAGAAAGAGATAATGTTGAATGAATACAAGAATTGTGAAATGATGCAAGCATGAGACTTAGTCAACTGAGAGAAATATTTCAACACCAGATAAAAACATTAATCAATGAAAGGGAAAAAATTGCAACAAATGATGACCAATCTGCAGCAAGAAAATTTAATATTAAGAGCAGAAAATGAAAGTAAACATTTAGAAATCAACAGTTTACAAGACAAACTGACATTAGTAATGCTTAAGGACAATGGGGAGACAGTGATGAAAAATTATTGCTCAGGATTGAGAAATGTGGAGGTAACAATCAAAGAAGAAGTCAAAGTTCAAAACAAGTTGAACTCAAGTAACAATGATTTCAATGACAAAGAAAAAATATAACTGGATGAATTGGAGGAGGAATTTATTGAGAGACTAGTTAAAATAATAACAAAGCAAGTAAAACAAGAATGTGAAAAAAATGAAAAAACTGAAAACACATTTCAGAATCTATATTATCTGAAAGAAAAATAAAGAAATGTTAAGGTAACAGATGTAAATCAAGTAAGAAAATTAAGAACTGTGTAGTCAGGTCATTATAGTATTAAAGAAGTATTACCTAATAATGAGTATGTATTAAATAATGCTGAGGTACTACATTTTCAATTTTGAAACATGCAATTTATGGACATAAAGGATGTGAGATTGAATTTAAATTGTTACATAATAATAATGAAAATGTATACAACATGAATGAATTAGATAGTTTACCAGAAAAAGGATATGATGAAGAATTCTAATGTAATATCAGAGATGAAAACATACAACAAAGAGTAATGTCTCAGAGGGCATCTAAAAATAAAAATAAATATGACCACAAAATGTAGGATTTAAACTTATTTATTGAATTTAGGAAATTAGAAGAGATTGGATGCATCAACTGATGAACAGAAGAGGAAGAGTGAGGAGATCATCTGAAACCATATGCTGATTCAAGGGCAAATGGGACAAGAATGAGGAAATAATGAATAAGTAGCAGAGAGTGAGAAGGTATCCTAGTTCTCAATGCCAATTCATGGGCAAGAGGATGAATAACAGGGAAGCCTTTCTCACTACTAATCTGCAATGCCAATTCAAGGGTGAGCAGATGACTAGTGCCAAACAGCAAATCAACTTTCCTTCCAGAAGTCTACACCACCAATTTAAGGGCAAGTGAACAGATAGAGTTCCAGGAGAAGGTGTTAGCAGAGGAAGAACAATAGTGATACAAAAGTGACCCAAGGCTATGAGTACTATGGAGTCCTTGTCAAATACTGAAAGGGAAATCAAACAGAAGCTGATTCAAGGGGGACCAATTAGATTCCATTAGTAGTGGTTCACCAATGGATTGTGAAGAATACCACTACAAATCACTCAAGCAGATATAATGCTACACACACCATCTGAAGATAAAAAGACTGCATCTGAAAGAATGGTAAGGTCAGAAGAAAGACAGTAGAGAATGTCTAAGATTGATGGTGAAACACTGCATCTGTATTTCATGGCAATGAGCAAAGTGTGATATAAATCATTTGAGAAGTTATCCAATGAACAAAAACACACATCAGAAAACAGACAAAAACAGATGGAACAAACTTACAGCTGGTACTGGATAAGAATAATTTACAAATGGTGCGTATACTATTAAGTTAGCCAAGAAGGATGAATGAAACATTAGAGAGTCCATATATGAGAAGCACTGTTCACATCAAATCTAATGAAGAGTTCACACTGTTTAACATACAAATAATAATGGGTTATGAAGAGAAGATTAGTGCTAGGAAAAACTAATAATCATCTATATAATAAAAAACAGAATTCAATAGACAGCTAGAAAATCAAATTGATCAAACCCTGAGAATGGTAAAAATGCAATTAATACAAATGGTAGTAATAGCAATAACAACTCTGGAAAAATTACCTCAGTTCTTATATGAAATGGTGGTGCAAGTTCAAAATATATTTGTGATAGAGCAGAAGCTGACAGAGACAAAAATATCAGAATTGATAAAAATCAACTTGCAGATGGATTATTGGGCTCAGGTATACCAAATTATGGTAGATCCATGCTTTGCCATTGACCTGTACAGCAAGGCCAAAACAATAGAGATGACAAAAACAGCAGAAAACATTAAAAATGTTAATACACTGTACATCAAATTTAGCCTAAACCAGAGGTAAGAACATTTACAAGAAATTCAAAAGATATGTGAAAACATGAAGCTAGAAAAGAGAACAAGTTAGTGATGGCCAAAAATCACAATACCAATACCATCAAAAAAATTCTACAAAACCATAGAAGCAGCACTACAAGAAGTAAATAGAGCCTATGAATGAATGTGAAAAAAGACTTTAAGTAGGTGCTATTTGAAAAGATTAACACACCTGAGATAAGATACAGGACAGCAGCATGGATATTAGCAACATTCTTGCCTGAGGATGAAGAATTTCAATTACAAGTATCAAGGAAAAAGAGGCAGAAATTGGTAATGGCAATAAATATAAACACAAAGAATTGGTTGCTAAAAGCAAATGTAGTGAAACTTAGATCACCAGACAAAACACAGAAACTGATGCAAATAATGGGAAAAATATCAGTAGAATGATAAAAAACAAGAGCCCAAAAGGAAGACTATTGATTGTTGAAATTCCACTACAGAATGGGTTTATGCCCAGATGAGATCACATTGTTTGAAGAACTGATGAAAAAATACATGTGGGGAGTGATGTCAGAAACCAAGTTGAGACAAATGAAGGAACAACCATGGCTCATAACAAAATAATCATAAAAAGAAAAATAGCAGACACTAACAACATCACTGAAAACATCAAGAACATAAACATACAACAGATAGTCAAATAAGAAATGAAAAGATATGAAAAAGAAAGCCCTATATGTTCATTCACAAAAGTGATAAAAAGTGCAGAACTGATGCAAAAAAGTGTGATAACTGAACCCATTGAAATATGGGAGATCGCAATAAAATCACAAATGGAAATGCAACTAGAAGAAGAACTATTGATGTAAACACAATTAATACTATCACAGAAAAGCAGGAAATAATTGAAAAGATCAATATTGTAAAGTGGGGTGACATGACCCTGGCAAGCACTATTGAGTGGGTCAACACAGATAATGAATACTTTTTGGTTGAAATAAAAATAACTAAGGAAAGGCAAACAGAAATAGTGGAATGAAACTTTTGATAAATACAAGAAAACCAAGCTGTGGCCACAATGAAAATCATGAACAAGAAGCATATACTAGTGTGGCATAATCTATCAGAAACCATGTGTGGTTAATGTGAGAGAAAGAATGGAAGTAACTAAGACTAAAATGTAATATTGCTAAGATGTAAAACACATGGATATGAAAGATTATTTATTTGTAAAATGTTTGAAGCAGTTTTTATATTTAAATTAACAACAAAATTTGTTTCAAAAACAATTTGAAAAGTTAATGGAGGCCAATAATTATATTAAAGCACAAAGTGAAAAATTACAACAACTTATGAGCCAGATGAATGACGAAAACATAAATCTTAGAGAAGAACACATCACAAAGCAAATATAAATTGATAATTTGAAAGATGAAATTAGATTAATGGTATTAACTAATGAAGAAAAGGAAAATAAGGAAGACAGAAACTCCAAAGTGATAGAAACTATAATAACTGAAAAGCCAGAAGAGCTCAGTAAAGCAATACCAACAAGAGAGACAGCAATAGAAATTTACAAACAACACAAAACTGAGGAAAAATTTATGGAAAAAGTAGTGACTACCATAACAAAACAGGTAAAAGAAACTTGTGAAAAACTGGGAGAGACAAAGCCTACATTCAAGGATACTATATTATCAGAGGAAGAAGATATAGACACACCAGCATGTAAAGCAATCCTCCCTAAATTCATGGGAAGAGTTGATAGCTACTCACCAACACTTAATGAATGGGTCCAAATGTTCGAAATGAGCATGAAGGAAAGAAAGGTTACACAGAGACAAGCTGCAGTGAGATTTCCTCTTTACTTGGAGGGCGCAGCATATCAACACTATTTAGTATTGGACATAGAAATGAAAACAAATTATAAGGAATTAGTGGGAGAGTACCAATAATATTACAACAATCAAAGCTTTAAAAGCCAATATTAGATGTTACTAAGCAGTACAAAAATGAATAAGAGAGAAAGATTGTTAAAGTTAAGTTCAAGAGAATGAACATATTCAAAATATGACTTGTTTTTGCACATTTCAAAGGACTACCAGATCCAATTCAACAACAGTTTGAAATTAAGTGTGATGCTGATGATTCCTTAGACAGAATGATAAGGAAAGGGTAAGCTATACAAGTAACAATGGAAAACAATGCTCAGATAAATGAAAAATCAGCAACAGTAAAGGTATGACCATTAGTGATGACAAATAGTAATGGTAAAACAATGGGAAAAGAAGATACAAAAAAACCCAGAGATGAGATCATAAAAATAAAACTGAAAGATGGTACAATAAAAAGAATAAATAAGAAAGACTTAAAATGCCAAATGTGCAGTAAGAAATGCCACATGAAAAAATATTGCAAGTGACAAGTCAATTTAATCAAGGAGGGAGAAGCATATTTTGAAGAGGAAGACTTGCTAGATGATGAGGAATGAAGAAGAAGAAAATGAAGAAACAAACAGTGATACTTTAAACTAAAAGGAGTACCATCTCCAATAAAACATGCACCTGTTTTATCATAACAGACCTGATTGAAACAAATGCAATACCAGTTGTAATTAATGGAGTAATGGTCAAAGCAACTATAGATACAGGAGCAGTAATATCAATTATTACTGATGAGTGTGTGTTGAGGATAGAATTTGAAAGACAAAATCTACAAAAAGAAAAAAGTAGGTTAATAAATGCATTGGGAGATTATATTGACATAAAAGGCAAACTGCAAGAGGTACCAATTCAAATAGTGAACATGAAGTTCTCACAAACATTTACAGTTATAGGCACTGAGAAATACTCATTACCATATGAAGTGATACTGGGAAATGATTTTCTGACAAATAACAAGTGCATCATAGATTACACAAATAAAAAAATATCAGTACAGGAAGAAATAGTAACAACCCACAAAGAAGAAGAAAACATGGAAGTAATATAATTTCAATTAAGTGAGGATATAAAAATATTACCAAATAATTGGAAAATGTCCCAGATAGAAACAGGAAATGATATGAGTGCAGAAATCATGATATATGATCAGAAAGGAATCAATACAAAGAAATTATCAATTCTGTCAAGACTGTGCACAGTAAAGAAGGGCAAAGGTACTATACCAATATTAAATGTGACTAACCACATAGTTAACATAAAAAGAGACACCCTTAAGATAAAAGGGAAGAGTGTCAAAATGGAAAAAATGATAGTGAATAAGACAATTAACATAATAGAAGACAAGAAGTATCAGATACCAGAAATTAACAAAATGGACTATCAGCATCTGAATGAAAGAGAAAGAGAAAAATTGGTCAGAATTCTACAAAAACACGCAAAAATATTCAACTTTGGAGAGATAAGTGTTGGAAAAGTGGTGGGAGAAACACACAAAATTATATTGACCATGGATGAACTGATAAGATTACCATGTATGAGAGTACCAGAAAATTTGAAAGAAAATTACAATACCATTCTGAATGAACTAATAGACAACAAGATAATAAAACCCAGCAAAAGCCTGTATGCTGCACTGATGGTCTTTGTTAAACAAGGGAAAAAGTATAGGCTATGCATAGATTTTCACAAGCTCAATGACATTACAAAGAAAGACATATACCCACTTTTAAGGATAGATATAAGATACAAGGCTAGCAAAAATAAGTATTACACCTGTATAGACTTATGTAAGGCGTATTGGCAGGTGCTGATGGAGCCTAAAGACATTAAAAAGACAGCATTTATAACACCATATGGCCTTTTTCAATGGATGTACATGGCTTTTGGATTATGTAATGTGCTGGCTATGTTTCAAAGGTATATAACAAAGGTGCTCAAGCAAAATACCAAAAAGATTGAAAAAGGAGTAAGTGCATACATAGATGACATTTTAATATTGAGTGATATAATTGAGGAGCATATGGAAAAACTTGACAGAACATTAACAATTCTGTATAATGCAGGACTGCATGTAAATGGAAAAAATGTGAAATTCTGAAAACACAAGTAGTATTCTTGGGAAGACAGAAAGGAGAGATAAAAATGAAGAACAATGCAAAAGAAATGATACAGAACATTAATAGAAAAAAGACCTACAGAGAATAATGGGATTTATAAACTACTATGGATTCTTTATAGCAAATGTAGCCCATAAGACAAACAAAATGACGACATTGTTAAAAAAAAATAAGATTTTCAAATGGACATGGAAAGAGCAAGAACAGTTAGACAACATAAAAAGTGAGTTAAGTAAGATGCCATCACTGAACACACCTGACTATGAGAAGGAATTTATCTTAGATTGCNACACTAGTATATGCTTCTTGTTCATGATTTTCATTGTGGCCACAGCTTGGTTTTCTTGTATTTATCAAAAGTTTCATTCCACTATTTCTGTTTGCCTTTCCTTAGTTATTTTTATTTCAACCAAAAAGTATTCATTATCTGTGTTGACCCACTCAATAGTGCTTGCCAGGGTCATGTCACCCCACTTTACAATATTGATCTTTTCAATTATTTCCTGCTTTTCTGTGATAGTATTAATTGTGTTTACATCAATAGTTCTTCTTCTAGTTGCATTTCCATTTGTGATTTTATTGCGATCTCCCATATTTCAATGGGTTCAGTTATCACACTTTTTTGCATCAGTTCTGCACTTTTTATCACTGTTGTGAATGAACATATAGGGCTTTCTTTTTCATATCTTTTCATTTCTTATTTGATTATCTGTTGTATGTTTATGTTCTTGATGTTTTCAATGATGTTGTTAGTGTCTGCTATTTTTCTTTTTATGATTACTTTGTTATGAGCCATGGTTGTTCCTTCATTTGTCTCAACTTGGTTTCTGACATCACTCCCCACATGTATTTTTTCATCAGTTCTTCAAACAATGTGATCTCATCTGGGCATAAACCCATTCTGTAGTGGAATTTCAACAATCAATAGTCTTCCTTTTGGGCTCTTGTTTGTTATCATTCTACTGATATTTTTCCCATTATTTGCATCAGTTTCTGTGTTTTGTCTGGTGATCTAAGTTTCACTACATTTGCTTTTAGCAACCAATTCTTTGTGTTTATATTTATTGCCATTACCAATTTCTGCCTCTTTTTCCTTGATACTTGTAATTGAAATTCTTCATCCTCAGGCAAGAATGTTGCTAATATCCATGCTGCTGTCCTGTATCTTATCTCAGGTGTGTTAATCTTTTCAAATAGCACCTACTTAAAGTCTTTTTTCACATTCATTCATAGGCTCTATTTACTTCTTGTAGTGCTGCTTCTATGGTTTTGTAGAATTTTTTTGATGGTATTGGTATTGTGATTTTTGGCCATCACTAACTTGTTCTCTTTTCTAGCTTCATGTTTTCACATATCTTTTGAATTTCTTGTAAATGTTCTTACCTCTGGTTTAGGCTAAATTTGATGTACAGTGTATTAACATTTTTAATGTTTTCTGCTGTTTTTGTCATCTCTATTGTTTTGGCCTTGCTGTACAGGTCAATGGCAAAGCATGGATCTACCATAATTTTGTATACCTGAGCACAATAATCCATCTGCAAGTTGATTTTTATCAATTCTGATATTTTTGTCTCTGTCAGCTTCTGCTCTATCACAAATATATTTTGAACTTGCACCACCATTTCATATAAGAACTGAGGTAATTTTTCCAGAGTTGTCATTGCTATTACTACCATTTGTATTAATTGCATTTTTACCATTCTCAGGGTTTGATCAATTTGATTTTCTAGCTGTCTATTGAATTCTGTTTTTTATTATATAGATGATTATTAGTTTTTCCTAGCACTAATCTTCTCTTCATAACCCATTATTATTTGTATGTTAAACAGTGTGAACTCTTCATTAGATTTGATGTGAACAGTGCTTCTCATATATGGACTCTCTAATGTTTCATTCATCCTTCTTGGCTAACTTAATAGTATACCCACCATTTGTAAATTATTCTTATCCAGTACCAGCTGTAAGTTTGTTCCATCTGTTTTTGTCTGTTTTCTGATGTGTGTTTTTGTTCATTGGATAAATTCTCAAATGATTTATATCACACTTTGCTCATTGCCATGAAATACAGATGCAGTGTTTCACCATCAATCTTAGACATTCTCTACTGTCTTTCTTCTGACCTTACCATTCTTTCAGATGCAGTCTTTTTATCTTCAGATGGTGTGTGTAGCATTATATCTGCTTGAGTGATTTGTAGTGGTATTCTTCACAATCCATTGGTGAACCACTACTAATGGAATCTAATTGGTCCCCCTTGAATCAGCTTCTGTTTGATTTCCCTTTCAGTATTTGACAAGGACTCCATAGTACTCATAGCCTTGGGTCACTTTTGTATCACTATTGTTCTTCCTCTGCTAACACCTTCTCCTGGAACTCTATCTGTTTACTTGCCCTTAAATTGGTGGTGTAGACTTCTGGAAGGAAAGTTGATTTGCTGTTTGGCACTAGTCATCTGCTCACCCTTGAATTGGCATTGCAGATTAGTAGTGAGAAAGGCTTCCCTGTTATTCATCCTCTTGCCCTTGAATTGGCATTGAGAACTAGGATACCTTCTCACTCTCTGCTACTTATTCATTATTTCCTCATTCTTGTCCCATTTGCCCTTGAATCAGCATATGGTTTCAGATGATCTCCTCACTCTTCCTCTTCTGTTCATCAGTTGATGCATCCAATCTCTTCTAATTTCCTAAATTCAATAAATAAGTTTAAATCCTACATTTTGTGGTCATATTTATTTTTATTTTTAGATGCCCTCTGAGACATTACTCTTTGTTGTATGTTTTCATCTCTGATATTACATTGGAATTCTTCATCATATCCTTTTTCTGGTAAACTATCTAATTCATTCATGTTGTATACATTTTCATTATTATTATGTAACAATTTAAATTCAATCTCACATCCTTTATGTCCATAAATTGCATGTTTCAAAATTGAAAATGTAGTACCTCAGCATTATTTAATACATACTCATTATTAGGTAATACTTCTTTAATACTATAATGACCTGACTACACAGTTCTTAATTTTCTTACTTGATTTACATCTGTTACCTTAACATTTCTTTATTTTTCTTTCAGATAATATAGATTCTGAAATGTGTTTTCAGTTTTTTCATTTTTTTCACATTCTTGTTTTACTTGCTTTGTTATTATTTTAACTAGTCTCTCAATAAATTCCTCCTCCAATTCATCCAGTTATATTTTTTCTTTGTCATTGAAATCATTGTTACTTGAGTTCAACTTGTTTTGAACTTTGACTTCTTCTTTGATTGTTACCTCCACATTTCTCAATCCTGAGCAATAATTTTTCATCACTGTCTCCCCATTGTCCTTAAGCATTACTAATGTCAGTTTGTCTTGTAAACTGTTGATTTCTAAATGTTTACTTTCATTTTCTGCTCTTAATATTAAATTTTCTTGCTGCAGATTGGTCATCATTTGTTGCAATTTTTTCCCTTTCATTGATTAATGTTTTTATCTGGTGTTGAAATATTTCTCTCAGTTGACTAAGTCTCATGCTTGCATCATTTCACAATTCTTGTATTCATTCAACATTATCTCTTTCTAATTCAGCCATTTTTGCAGCCAATTTTTGCATTTGTTGTTTCATTTTTTTCATGGTATTTTGGTCCACAATTAATTAATTAAAACAATGATATAACTAATAGGGTGCTCATAGACACCTCATATGTATAATAAGGCTTATTATGATTATTACCATACAAGAATTTGGATCTAAAATAGATATTTAACCTATTGTCAGCTATATCCAGCAGTTTAATGACATTAGTTAGAAAGTGAATTGAATCAATAGGAAAGCTAAGTGGAGAAAAACCCCTAAGTAGTTAAGATGGGCTAGAAGAGGTTCCAATGGGACACCTATGAGTATTTGCCATGTGGTAATGGACTTATTCTATTGGACGCCATCTAGTGATAAAATATTTTTGACATAGTTAAATTGAACAAATTAATTTTTGACGAAGTTTTATTTTTGATTACTAGGATTTGGGCAAAGTGATATAATTGATGACAAGAAATATTTTTAACAGAGTTAAATTAATTTTTTGACAAAATTTCTATTTTTGATTGTCAAAAATATTTCTTGTCATCAATTATATCACTTTGCCAAAATCGTAGTACTCAAAAATAAAACTTCGTCAAAAAATTAATTTGTTCAATTTAACTATGTCAAAAATACTTTGTAACTAAATGGCGTCCAATAGAATAAGTCCATTACCGCATGGCAAATAGTCATAGGTGTCCCATTGGAAACTCCTCTAGCCCATTTTAACTACTCCCCTATTCACATACCTATTTTAAAGACACACTTTTGTAAGCAGAGCATAACACTATTGCAGAAGCTGATAAATATTGCAGAATGCTGAAGGCAGCCACCAAGATGCACCACAAGGTCCCTGAATACTACTCATGTGCCTGAATATTTAGCTTTTTTATTCATTACAGAATCAAACCTGATACAAAAAGCAAAGATAAATCGTGAATGGTAAAATTTATTAAATTTTCTTTCCATTACAATTGTACAAACAAACAACATGTACATGTTTCTAGTTGATTTCTGTTTTTACAATAAAAAACTCATCTGCCAATTTCTATGCAACATGTAATTAATCAGCTAAATTTCACAGTAGTAGTGTTGCATCTCATTCCAGACCTGTCTAGCATGTAACAAATCTATAAATTTGGTATCTTGCTCACTTGGCAGAAATAAAACAACTCTTTTAATCAATTGATTACTGATCACCACATGCTTCAAAGTAGTAATTAACTGTATTAACTTTCCATCTAACATTTACTATTGGCGTAAGCTCCACGTTGTTCGATCAGCACTCCACTTCTTAACCAAGGGCTTCTGCCTGACCCTAATCCTTTAATGATCAATCAATCCATTGCGGCGAATTTTCCGCTTTTATGCCGATGCCTCAGTTCTAAAACAAGAATTATTTGTATCTTAGTTTAGTGTTCTGCAAACTGTATTATTGACACAATATGACTTAACTCTTTTACCTATTATAACTGATAGTTACTGTTGTTCTGTGCTTTGCATTCACTATATCTACTATTTAAGCAACCAGGAAAAGCACTAGCTTCAAGTTTGTTTACTCAATTTCAATTTAATAAATATAACTTAACAGTAACCATTGATAGCAATTCGGATAAGGCATAAAAATACTTGCAGCTTCCTATCCTAGATTTAAATAATTTATAATCCTGATCATAATACAGTCTATAGTTGGCTGCAAAAAAAATGAGACTGAACTCCTATTTTTTAACGCTTTGTGGAAACGTATTGAGACGTTTTAGAGGAAAACTATAAAAATAAAAGACAACGATAATTTTGTGAACTTTAAAATGGTCAAACACTCCATTTGAGTGTAGTGTGCAGACAATGAATGGGGAGAGGTACTGCACAATTATTCAAGAAAAGGTAGCGCTTTTTTCAAAAAAAATAAAGAAATGCTTTTCCAAAAATATGGCGCATCCCCTATTTCCGCAGTCAACGCCCGGAGAATTTCAACTGAATAGATGCCAAATCAGTGGATTGGACGACGAGGCCCGATAAAATGGGCAGCCAGGTCGCCAGATCTTACAGTCTCGACTTTTGGCTTTGGTCGTTCTTGTGCAACGAAGTTTACGTTTCCTGCGGAGTGATATTCAAATCATTGGATCAACTCGTCACTTGAATCGAAAAAAAACTTCAAACAATGCCTTCCCCAAACGTTGTCAGCAGTGTGTGGACAATGATGGTGGTCTCTTTGAAATGCAATCTTGTTGAATATTTTTTAAATATTTTGTTAAATATAGTTGTTAAATAATACGCTTTTAAAATAATATGAAAAAAATATGATTTTTAACAGCCGGGAACTTTTGAATTACCCTGTATATATATATATATATACATCCGGTGACAGAAAAGAATTTGTAACGACTATTACAGGTCACAAAATGACCCAGTCATTTATATCTCTGGAATAAATGAAATGCAATCTATACTTCTAGTCAATGATGGATACGGGTCAGATATATTTCGTCAAAGCCTGTCCAGCACGGAATGGAAAAAATTAGAAATATACCGGCCCGAAACCACCCAAATTGGAATTGAGAGGTTACGTTTAGCCATCATCAGTGATTGGCAACGTCATGGCCAAATAAACTTTCGTATATATATATATATATA
>CABFPE010000003.1:849590-865533 GCA_900660155.1 Hofstenia miamia
GCCATTGATACAACTGAAATATAACACGTGCTTACTTTACAAACAATGATGCATCGCACATCACCTGTAGCACAATAATATTTATTAAAAAATTTTCTAGCTAATGGGAAAAGAGAACAGAATTCGTTTCATACTATTGCTGGTTATGTACACAGCTTAATTCTAATGCGTATTTCTCTTGATGATGATGAATTAAAAATATATGATTTTCTTTAAACCAATCTAATACTAAGATCTTTCAACCAATCAAGACGCCTAGAATGTGTCAAACATACAAGAATTATTCATTCAAACTTACAAGATTGACAGAGTTTTATAATATAACATAAATACATCATTCTATAAATTTAAACTAAAAAATTCAGCCCGTACGTTAAAAGTATGGGTTACGGGTTAGAGGCTGAGCGTACGGGTCCAACCCCAGTTTATTACACAGTGATAATCTACTCTCCAATGAAAATGTGCANTTCTTTGTCGAGAGGATAGTCGTCTTTTAAGAAATTCAAGATTCGGAAAATTCCATTTTTTAGCTTTGGTTCTTGTTTTTAAGAATATCTAAGAGAATCGAGTTTTCGACATCTTCTTGTAAACTGTTTCATTTTTGCTGCAGGGCAAGCCATGTTGCATCATCGGATTGAGCATATTCGCAGTTTTTTGCAAAGCCATTGAATCGGTTGCGAACTTTGCCTGCACTTCCAGCTCTTTGTCATATCGTGAATTCCAACATTTTTCTGGGCACCGGAGTAGTTTTCCATTCTTGATTAAATCATCAATTTGAGATAATGCGATTTTTGCATAATCAAGAGCTTTGAAAACGTCTCTGATAATAAGGTTTGTGACATGTCCTTTACATCGAACAGTCATTACGTATGGGATTTTCCGAACAGATTTCTTGATGGAGTAACTTCACATTTGAAAATTGCAAGATCTTCTATTACTGATTCAATACATTTTTTGATGTCAGTAGCATAGTTTGATATACCTACAAAGCTTCTCCAAAAAGGGTTTCGGTGCATTAACAGGGATAAGATAGATTCTCAAGTGCTTGGGTCCAGTTACAGTGTTCTTCCAACCATTCAGTGCAATTTAACAGGTACTGTTCTGAAAAATCTCGAAATCCTCTCTTCTTTTCGTAAAGTGGTAGAATTTCAGAATGCACTGTCTTGGAGTCTACACTGATGCCAAGGTTCTCTTTGACAACGGGATCGTCGACAAAAATAATGGTAGAAGAGGTTTTGAGCAGCTATGTATGCTATCTTTTCAGCTTCTGTTTTTTTATGATTGCTGGAAAAACATTGTTATCGCAGAAGACTTCCCTTGTACTCTTCTAGCATGCCTGCATTTGTTGTTTTACTTAGCCTCGGAGTGACGCTTCAACATTAAATAACCAGTGAGCTGCTGATTAAAGGAATATTTTTGGGACAAGACTTGCAATAAGCTAAATCAACTTTGAACTCGTATAACTTGTCATAATCGCATCCAGTACCAAGGCCAATATCTCCATGGCCATTGATACAACTGAAATATAACACGTGCTTACTTTACAAACAATGATGCATCGCACATCACCTGTAGCACAATAATATTTATTAAAAAATTTTCTAGCTAATGGGAAAAGAGAACAGAATTCGTTTCATACTATTGCTGGTTATGTACACAGCTTAATTCTAATGCGTATTTCTCTTGATGATGATGAATTAAAAATATATGATTTTCTTTAAACCAATCTAATACTAAGATCTTTCAACCAATCAAGACGCCTAGAATGTGTCAAACATACAAGAATTATTCATTCAAACAGACAAGATTGACAGAGTTTTATAATATAACATAGATACATCATTCTATAAATTTTAAACTAAAAAATTCAGCCCGTACGTTAAAAGTATGGGTTACGGGTTAGAGGCTGAACGTACGGGTTACGGGTCATTTAATATACGGGTCCAACCCCAGATTATTACACAGTGATCATCTACTCTCCAATGAAAATGTGCATCGACACAGTTTACATACCATTTTGAAGGCTGTGATAGCTCTATGAATGATAATCATATTTTTAATAATGTGATTTAATTAATTAGAGTGATTAATATGCACAATCAAACAAAGTTATTACGTAACATTGTCTTGCATTAATATTAACCCTCTTCTACACCGAAAAATTGTAATTACTCATGAGCAAGTAATTCCACATATAGCATACGACAAATTCTTATTGTACTTACCCACACAAAATATTAGCCGATGAGATGTTGCTATAAATACTTACTGCAACAGGAGAAGCTGAATTTCTAAAAAAATTCTCAGTGCTTCTGTGATGACCTCAGACATAGATTTACAACCATAGCTATCACAACGTTGAATTCAAGCAACTCCTCATAAAAAAGTATGGGACGAAAAGTTTGTTTTTTAATTTATTGTTTATTAAATAACTGCATCTAAATTGGATCTCACATTTTTGTAATTAGCTAAAATAGGTTTGTTGTATTTAACAACACTATGCAAAATGAAGGCCTTTGCAATTACGTGTTGAAGTTATTATGTAGCATTTTTAATTTCATTTCACTATTGTATGGCAGAATGGAGGCACAGATATTGTATGTCTTGCTAATTTGAAGCATAATAAATACACTTAGGTTTAGTGATCTCATTGCTTAATCTAGGTTTAAAATTCCGGGGGTGCAGCTCAAGTAGGTCTTGTTTTTTTGGCTGCACGATATAAAACGTTTTAAGCACGGTACAGCAAGACTTTCACATGTGCTCACGAGCACAGTTCACTTCAATTTTCATCTTTTAATCTAGCGCATGTTTTCTCTATCAAATTAATGATTAAAGCACAGAATTGCAGATCAAACCATTTCCATTCTGTTCAAATGATATGAATTAACCATCGATGTTTTTAATTCTATGTATATTCCAGCAGATAAAACCAGAGATGGACATGGGCAGAAACATAAAAAAAATCTTTAAAGAAATAATATATAAATTGATGTTTATGCATATCCCAAAACTTATTGATGAAAAACCCTAACCTTTGCATTATCTCTATCCCCGCTCAAATAATTGCAAAAAATATGCCAGTTTAGGATATAATAATTTTAGACCTAACCCAAACCCCTTTCCTAACCTCAACAATAATCCAAACCCTAAACTAAGCCAACTCACACATTAATCCTAACCCTAATCCAAACCATACCCCAAACAATATGTTGAAGGAATATGCAAATTTATTATAAATATTAGTAAGTTTCAATATGAATTAATAATATACTTTTATTAATATGCTAATTCTGGTTCAACCACGCGGCTTGTGTTTGTCTACAAAGCAATTATAAAATTTGGCAATGTTTATGCAATCAACACATCGTCTTTTCCCTCAAATCTTTTCATGTAGTTACTTTGTTTCAAAGCCTTCTTATAAGGCTTTCTTTGTTTACAGAATTTAAAATTAATATGTTTTCATTTAGTCCGCTCTATCATGGTGAAGAACATAGTTTAATGTAAAGTTTATGGTTTGGGTTAAGATTAGGATTAGTGTAGAATTTATCTTAAAGTTAGAGTTGTGTTTAGGGTTATGTTTTGAGCTAGGGTGAGAGATATCGTTAGAGTTAGGTTTGAAGTTTGGGCTATGGTATGGCATATGGTCTGGGTTAGGATTAGGGTGAAGGTTATAATTATCTTGGCAAAAATTTGAGTAGGGTAAATATCGCAAAAATTCCCAAATATTTTAATATTTTAGTTGTGCTTTTATGTTATATGATCAAAATTTCTTAACTTCAATCTTTTTTCATGTTCGGATATTTGTGTAATTCCTTCTTAAATATTTTGTTCATGAAATAACTGAAATATAAAAAGTTGTCGTAACATTATGCTACACGAACAACTTTTATCAGCAATTTTCGTCGGCAACTAAAATCGTTCGTGTAACATGCCACCCCAACTTTTATCTAAAACTAATTAAATAACTAAAACTGCTCGTGTAGCATACCAAATCAACAACAAAATTTGGCGACAAAAGTTGTTCGTATAGCATGGGCTTAATAGCTCCATTTTTATCAATGCGGGCACAGCTATTACAAGCAAAAAGACCAAAGATTTAATCAAGAACAAAGATGATACTTCAATATGTCTTTAACCCCTTCAGACATTTACATTGTATGGAAGTGCTACAAAATATGTATATGGCAGCTCAGCACTGTTAGCCTCAATTGTTTCTGATTATATTAAAAAAAAATTCTATTATTAATATTTTCATTCAAATAGACAGTGCACATTTGTACAGATTGTGACACAATCATGTAATTTAATGACATATTTTTGTTGAAAACATTTTATTTAGAGTGTTTTATGAAGTATGACATTGAAATTATGCAGAAACATTTTTTGTAAAGCTATATTATGATTTGTGAATAACCTAAATTCAACTAGTACAACCAAATCCTCTATTTTGAGGAATGCTGAATTATACCAATATTTAGACCAAAATTATTTTAAAATAATGAAAAAGTTGCCTAATTTAAAATACAAAGATATTTAAGATTGAATATAAATTCATATCTCAATAAAGATATAGTTTCTACATGTATACAATTGTACACATTGAGTCTTAAGGGGATAAATACAGTTGTGATGAAAGTAATATGTCATACATTGGACAAACTTCAAGTCATTTTGGAGTACCTATTAATGAACATTCAAACAGAAATATATCAATATCAACATAAAGCAAAAGAAAATCATTTTGAAATAACAGTTCAACATCCAAATTCAAATATAGCAGAATCAATAGTAATTAAAGAACATCTAAATAGAAATCAAACTTTAATGAACCATTAAATTAATAATGAACTTTACGTATATTAATTAGATAAATTTTGTAAAAAATTATATTACCGCATTTAATTTTCACTGATGAAGCAATGTTAAGTTGCGAAACGCGTTAATAAATTTACTTTTTACTTTTATTTTGCTTTATATATATATATATATATATTGATTTATCTTGTTTTTTTTAAATATTCTTATAGGGAAGACTACAATAGCAACATTTGATTAGTTTTCTTATGAAAATTAAATTGTACGTACAAGGCCATCTTCGAAGAAATTATATAATTTATGAGATCGAACATTTTTTTATCAAAATATTTTGTTAGGATAGTGCATGTTAATTAGATAATAGTAAGCAGGGAAAATTAAAGGATTTCCTTGAAAATTACATAACAACAGGATATGACAGAAATAATATTTATACAGGGTACATATTTCATTATTTCTCACAATAGACAATCTCGATCTTTTTTATAAGTAGCTCAATTTCAATTTGTAACCTTATTTTTGGTTAATTTGGGTCTTGTATTACATTATGTGATCTATATTAGGATAATTTACAAATAATTAATTCAAATGTTGCTTGTGTGAATTTAAAAATACTAAGGGAGCTGAATTATATCAATTTTGCTGGTATTTTGACAGCATATTATTACTAAAAATTTGGGGAAGTCATATTTTTTGTTATTGTTATTCGATAATCATAAACTCTAGTAAATATACTTAAATGTAATATTTCTTCAAAATTATGTATATATTTATCTATATATATATATATATNATATGTAATCGCCTAAATTGTTTATTATATTATGTTAATTTCCTTTTATTTAAAAACTGCTCCATCAACTATCGTGCTTACAAGTCAGCTTTTTAATTCAATCAGCGTTGAATTAATCGAGGGGTCTTCTACTGCTGAATTTAAGGCATGCATTTACAAACTATGAGAAACCCCATGTAGATTGCTCAAATTCACAGTCAGCTCCTCAATAACCTTTTCATGGTTGCAAGCAAGTACAATTTATGCCATTAGACTAATTGGAATAAATTCTGGCTTGGAAAGTGTAGAAGTGACAAACAATGCAGTATATACAGGTAAATATATTTTCTAGTTTCTATGACTAAAATATCAATTTGGAATGTTCAACATTCTAAGTGCTTTCATCCAAGCATTTATTAAAAAATGTAAGGCCGAATTAGTTCGAATTTATTTTTCAGTTTTCCTCACAT
Organism: Hofstenia miamia; assembly: GCA_900660155.1. NCBI lineage: Eukaryota > Metazoa > Xenacoelomorpha > Acoela > Hofsteniidae > Hofstenia > Hofstenia miamia. The sequence continues at coordinate 855,648 of CABFPE010000003.1, forward strand.
TCCATAGCGTAGTAGTAAGTAAATAATGAGCAAAAAGTGCAAAGTTCATACCTGTAAAAACATCTGTTTTATCGAATAATTCTCTTTGAAGAGACTGAAAAATCACAACAATGTGGATAATATATTCTGAACTTGGTGTTAGTCTGCTAAAAGTGTTTGGACTAGTTTCCTCGGCTAATGTGCAAGTGGTGCTGGTAGCTAGATAAATACAGAGTTTGAATGCTGATGTAGTTGATGTTTCTGGGAGCGTTACTTCAATGCTAGTGGAAAGAGTTTGAGTGATAGTTATTTTTGAAACAGAAGGAGCTAAACATTTAAGTGCAAACGGAATACTAATGTTAATATTAGTGAAAATAAATCAATATTGTCACTTTTTATACTTTTGTTAAAATGAACTTTTCACATAATTAGAGGATTTTTTATATGTATATATTCATATATTTGATCACAGACTACATATTTAAATTTGAAACCCAGGTATTATTTAACACTAGTTAGCTAGTTTTTATTCATAAGAAACTGCCCATTGTATTCGTAAGGATGCAATTGGTTTGTTTCAAGTTCTCAAACATTTTTTACAAGCTTATTAGGAGATTTGGGATTCCTCAGATTTTGACACATCCAAGGATAATAGCGAAAATTTGTGATAAAGATCTTTTTGTGTTTGAAGAACAGCACTGGCGTACGCAAGGGGGGGAGACATGGTGGAATGTCCCCCCGTCAGTTTTCCAAATTTGATTTTGACTCGATAAATCAAAATATTTTTCGTAAAAAATTGAAAAATTTAAAATCTAGGATCGTGAAATGCAATTTTTAGGGTCTATTTCCTCGATATTTTCAAAAATTTCTCCCCGCATTGGGTAATGATGATGATGCGCCCCCGTCAGAAAATCCTGGGTACGCCCCTGAAGAACAGTACATAACAATATCAACTTTTTGTCAGTGGAAAATGCGATTTTTGTAAAATTTTCAAATTCTTCCCATGACAGCAACAACTAAACCTAACTGCTTTTTTTCTGTAAATAGACCACCCAAGTGTCGTTAAGCCGCCCCATGCGCAAAGTCAGAAATCGTCGTACCATAGGAAATGTTATCAGCGTTTAAACATTTCTTAGACACCATTACAAATGGTAAAAAATGTTTTGGTTGCTTAGTGTTAGTATGAGCAATTCTGAACAATAGATGAATATAAAATTCTGAATTTTCAGACTTCATAGATTTAGCAGACATATAGAAATTAAAATCTTGTCCAGGTCCCTCCCTTTACCGTACCGTTTAAATTTTTTAGCACCAGTGTCGTAAATCCTATACTACCCGGTACCGTAAGGCCCACGGACACGTACTTCAAAACTTTAAAAACAAAAACAAGAAAACACAAAGTCATCCATCAATTTCTCAAAAAAAATATTTATTAAGGCTATATACTCCTTATTAAGACAAACAAAAGGCTGCGCAGATTTATACTGAAGTCTCGGTACCACTAAATATTCATAAAGTAGCATAAATCCAGTGTCGTACTGTTAACGGTACAACAATTTTAATCAGGTACTGTACCGACGGAGGGGGTAACTAGAACAGACGCACAGAAATAGCGTTCTTTATCAGATTTTTTCAAAACTGTAGCTACTTTGGACAGAAATGAGCTCACAGAAACAGCTCAATTTTGCAGGTAAATCGAAAAAGTTTGGAAAATAGTTAATGCTAAATCTCCTACTGTCAGATCCAAACGTAATGACATTAACAAGCAGCGCATGTCAACTCATAATGTTTCCGTTCGTTTTTTGCTTTGGGTTGCCAGATGCAGTCACAACCAATACCAATTATTCAAGATTCAAATTCCTAGATAAGCAAACTGCAATGGCAGTTCATTAAATTTTTATGGCTTGTTCAATTTAAGAAGTTTTACTTTCACTTGATGGTTAAGGTATTGTTTAGAATTTGTCTATCGTATTGAATAGAATGGAATTTTCTGCACTCGCACAAGTTCTTGGAAGAAATCACGTATTTTCCTTGAGCAAATGCCTCAACATTGTGTGAAAAACAACTTAATTTGTTTGAGCATCTGGATACTCTTTGGATTTACTTTGCATTTTTGGTAAATTTATTATCACATATTTTAGTTTTTCAATTTGACTATTACCAGAAAGTTTTTAATTTGATTTTTCCTCAACGGTATTACAATTCTACTTCAAAGTTTATGACAATCTCCTTGTATACAACATAAAAAGCTCCTTAAAGCAAAATTATATTTCATATGTTTTTATCACGTTTATGCTATTTATTAGGATAATGCGAATTGATTTTAGTGATGTTACTACAAAATGACACTTGTAAAAAAAGTATATGTGACTTCCAAACAGTACAAAATTTAAAATATCTTAAATTGTGATGAAATCGATACATATCAAATTGGTTCAAATGAATTTCGCAAGGCTTTTTCGAATTGAAGTAGAATTTATTGGTTGCACTAATACGATGCAGTAGAATGTGGGACAATCCAAGGTAGAGTTCCTCATATGATTATGAGTAACGTGAAACAGCGTCTAGTTCAGAGTGGAGCAGTTTGCAAGTATCTTCAACACTTCTATCCCGGTTTTGATTGTGGAATTGGGATTTCTTGATTCTTGTGGTGTGTAGGATTTTAAATTTATTTTGTGCTGCATAAAAATTCATCGTAACAAAATTTACAAGTTTTCACTTGATATAAACTTGAGTTACTATATCATATTTCTTAATTTTGCTTAACAACAAACTTGCTGTTTATTTTTATATGAGTAATATAAATAAAAGAAGTAACTTCCCAAAGGATATTAATATGGATATCACTTCCCAAAATCTTTAGTGAGATACTTGCTGGTATAAAAAAACAATTCTGATTTTTTTTTCATCAACAAGAATTTTAAACATAAAGTTTAAATTTGCCCCTGAGAAACTTTACAAACACACAAAACCTTTATTGGGTTGGCCATTGTATTATTTAAAAAAAGTACATTTTTGCTATCATTAATTCTTGATAAATTTTTGTCATATTCATTATTGTGTTTGCAGATTATATTTTTTCTAAACGACATTAGATAGAGAAATGTGAAGATGTGCGACATTCATATTCATTGAATTTCTGACTTGGATGTATTTTAAACAAGTTGATGTAAATGGTGTGATTCATTGATATGTTGAGGAATTACTTATGATCATGTTATCCGAATATTTAATGTGATAATGGCAGGAAAAGGACTAAGTCGCACAAAGCCATTTGGGACAGGGTCCAAGTCTTGCAGAACCCCATGATGAAAGCATGTATATTTATCATAATTCGTCATTTATGGATATAAAATAATTCATCAAAAAAACCTGTGTAAAGGTAATTCCTTGATTCAGTTTGATCAGCAGAACCATCATTATAAATGAATTCAATTTCAAAATATGTGCTCGCAGTGAGACTATCCAAAGTTGTATTATAGCGTCGATTTGGTATGACAACTGTTACTTCGTCGCCAGTCTGTGTTACGACCTCACTACAATCTGCCTGAAGCATTAATTTAAATCTTGCATTATTTGCATTGGCCAGAACTGGATTGAAATTAATTTGAACTTCAATTGCATCACTGCTGGCTGCAATTTGAGATAATATTGCAGTGCCTTCGGCTAAACATATAGAAAAATATTTGTATAATTTCATGTACATGTAAAATAGTTAACAACTTCTCTTTTATCATCTTCAATTTACTCATTTTCTTAGTATGCAAAGAAAAATGAATAAACATATTATATATATTCTTAATTGAAAATCGGAGCAATATCATAAATTATGTATCAACAATGACATTGTTCCATAAATATATTGTATCATTACTCTGCACAAATATGTATGTTCGCTTAGTCTATATTGCTAATGTCATTTGTTGGCGGACCTTTCTTTAATATAAATTCATGGTAAAATGAATTCAAAATCTTTTTCTTAGAAAGAATAAGTACTTCTAATTGTTATTCTGAGTTAATTTAATTGTTCAATCTCTATGTATGATTCATAAATTTATTCATGAATTAAGTTCATTACGTTTTGTTAATAATTACATCAAACTCAATAAAAGGAATACTAGACTTTTTAGTATCAATAATCGTCAGGATGCATTTTACTTCAGATTTTCAATTGTATTGAGTGAATTTAGTATTGACATTAAATATGAGAAAAATTATAAACACTTCATGAAAAATTCAAGGAATTTTACTGAATAAACAGAAACAATTGGGTATAGATAATAATCTCAATGTATTGTCAATTTTTTTTTAAAACTGCCCTTTAATTAATAATGCATATGTAAATATTTTTGTAAGTATTTTCGTCAATATATGTTGTCATTGTAAATCAATAGAACTAGAAACTTCAAATAATTAAAATATGTTCGATATTAGAGCATAGAATTGCTTTATTCTTGCCATTCTGCGATATGAGGCAACACGATTGAGAGGTACTATGAGATTCACTAGCATCTCAAGGACATTTTTCACGCATTTTTAAAGCAATTTATTGGGCTAATGAAATGCTGATAAAGGTAAAGCCAGAAATACAAACAAGGCTGCATGCGGACATTCTGCTCTTTCACATAAACCTGAAGAGTTTTGAATTTACATTTTTATTGTTTTACAAAATGTGATATATCATATCAGACACCTAAAATCTAAATAATATTCTCAAGTAGCATGCCGGTTGCCAATGTTATTAACTTGTTCCCATAGTAACTCTCAAAACATTGTCTTCTTTGAGATTGAGTAATTTCAAGAGGCCTGTGATTTATTTGCATGATGGCACATCGTTTGAGCCAATTAACAAACACTAATCGTTTGCCAAACTAATGAGAATTTCAAACAACATGTATCTTAAGTATGTCAACATGAAATAGACAATTCTTTAAGTCCAATTTCAATTCTTGGTGATTCAATCTTAATTCAAATTTCTACGAGCCAAAAATATCAGCCCTAAGTCCATTTCCAGTTTCAGTAAAATGTATTAAAGTTAGCAACATTCCTGAATTTGAGGGCAGATGCTTAACCATTCATTAATAATTTCAAATTTTTTACATTTAAATATGTTTACCTTTTATAATTAAGTGTTTTACAAAAGCATTCTCATGAACTTGATAAAGTAATCGATTATTCACATAATAAATTTTGCGATTGTTTAGCCAAAAAGAAATAATTACAAACGGAGAATCTCTCGCATTAAGTAAAATAAACGCCTAAAATTATATAATAAAATGAAACCTAGTAGGAGAAAGCATGATATATAAATTTCACATTATGTTAAATGTAGGAACAGGAGATTCCACATTATTAGCTTAAAATAAATTTTATCCTAACTGGTATGGTTTCATACTTCCAAGGAACAATAAGAAGGCTTGTTGTATTTCTGAATAATTTCTATTATCACTGTTTTTCTAATATGTAAATTACTGTAGTAATTCTTCATAGATAAGAAAGTTGAATTTTTTCTGCTGATATTATGTTAGTTGTGATTACGTCACCAATAATTTGACATACTCAAAAGTAGAATATTTTACATAATATGATGAAACATACAGTACTAGAAAAAGAATTCGGCCACCCATGATTAGTCATAAATATTTCTAAGAGTGTCATTGGTATTTTTCAATTAAATTTAGTGTTACAGAAAGAGAAATTCCTCAATGTTGAGACATAATTATCACTGTTTATTTTAAATCTCAAGGATAAATGCTACAATGCTGTGGTTAGCAAAAATGTTCTTGGAAAAATTTATTCGGTCACTTCAGAACAAATCAGAGAATCTGTAAAAAATTTCTTTGCCATATATGATGCCTGGTTACGTACCTCTTGCCATCCGCGAATAGATCTGTAATGGTATGGGGTTCAATATGGAAGTGTGGCTTTCGCAAGATTGTTCACATCACTGGTACTCTTCTAAGCTTTTAATATGCTCGGATTCTCGAAAAGGAACTCTTGCCATTCCTTACAAGTGATTCAATATATCAGCAGAATGGTGCTTCATGTCATACCTCAAAAGAAATGAAAAACTTCTTCCACAATAATGGGGTTGCCATTCCTTGCTGACTTTAGCCTTGCCAATCTCCAGACATTAATATTATCGAAAATATGTGGAAAGAGGACAAATATCGAATTGGACAACATACTCTTCACACTGAATACGAGCTGTGGAGCACAATAAAAAAAATTTATGTAATTCCCAACAGCTTTATTGAAAGACTTTTTGCTTCAATCTCTGATCGCCTTGAAGCTGTTATTCGCTCAAAGGAACACCTTACAAAATATTATAACAGAGAATTTTGTTGCTAAGTGCTTATATTGCAGCAATTATTAAATTTTCAGGTGGCCGAATACATTTTTCTAATACAATTTTTCTAATTTTGATTGAAAATTACCAGCCAATTTTTCTTCTACATATTTTCCTTTCTTAATCAAAGTAACACTTAGTTATAATTTTAGGCACACTCTATCCAATAAATGTTCAATATTTATTCAAAATAGCAAGGTTGTAGAATACATATTTCCAGTACTGTATGTATTATAAAGCAGATTCAATGGTGACTGAATTATTTACATAAATTATTTAAATAATTCTGATGTCCTTGATGCAGAATAAAATAAAATTCATGAAATCTAATATAATATCAATTTGCTGTTTTCAATGTTTTCTATATTTCACCTGCAAAAAATAGATACGATTTTAATTAAATGAACTTCAAGATTTCATTTCAATGATCAACTAATGGCAACAGTAGATTTTTTGTGTATTATAATTAAATTTCTATTATTTAAACGAATAGATTCTTCATAAATAAATTATTTTGAATTGTTCTCTTGATTTATATAGGTAATAATATTGTATCAACGAAAGGTTGACAAAGTTCTGACAATCTGTGTTGTTTCAGACGCCCTATTGAGGGCAAAGAAACTCAGAGGATTCTTTCTCTTAATGGATATCGACAATCCTAACATATGGTTTTAAAATGTTTGAGATTCGAATGAGTAGTATATTACTCTATCAGTGGAAAGATGTGAGGAAATTTCTCTATGGCACACCTGAAGTATCACAAAAAAGATCTTTAGTAGAATAGAAGCCAAATTGAGAATGAGTTCTTAACATTTTAATTGCAACTTATTGTCAATGAAACAACTTGTCGAGTACAATTGAAATATATCTCAAGTATGCACTTATATCTGTCTAAGAGCATGACTATTAATTGAGTTGTACAAAAGTGCAAATGTCTGTTACTTCAATATTTACCAACAACTTCTTTTCAAAAATAACCCAGGTCAAAGCAAGAGCGCATGCAGTAAGCAATTGAGTCACTGCTAATGTACTTAACCCTATATGCACTGAGCCATAAAATACTATTAATGCACATAGAGATGGCCGAATTGCTCCCTCTTTTATTTCAAAACTGTTGAAGCTAGAGTAATAAGCTCTGGCACATGATAAGAAAAATTAAGATGAAAAAGAACCTAAATTTATTTGACATTAATAAAAAAGGGAAGTTTATTTAAATCATATTACTTAAAAGTATTGCCGAAAACGTACTCTAACAGGAAACCAAAAATATCCTCAAGATCAACCAGAACTACATAATCAGGGTAGTCATTTTTATAATTTTAAAAAAACCAACATTTTAAAAAATGAAAGAATAAATTAGAATTATAGTCAATGAATGATGTATATTTGCGATTTAAAAATCAAATGCGCATAAATTAAGGTCACTTTCAAGGTAAATTCCTAGGAAGTTAAAAATAATTTTAAGAAAATTATGTGCACAGCTCTATTGCCATACTGTATTCCAAATTCAGCACCAAATAAAAATTTAATATTTTTTATTTTAAGTTTGAACCCCGGATCCTTCCCCGGGGTATCGCACTGATTCTCAGGCCTTCTAAGAATCTTTTTTTATAAAATGAGCTTTTTTGCTACAAATATTATATATACACAGTGATTCCAGTCACTACAAAACGATCAAAACTGATCCATCTGTCTCGAATTTTTTAAGCCCTAACATGTGTTTTTGACAACTTCGACCCTTGAAAATAATGATTGTATAACATAATTGTGAATTTTTTGTTAAAAAATTGTTTTTCGAACCCCTAGTACAGTCCTCGCTCAAAAACATATATATATATATATATATATATATATGTATATATATATATATATATATATATATATATATATACAGCAAGGGTATCTGAGAGGAACATGTTTTCGACCCCTGACCTGCTGACAGGTGACTGCGGGTACATTGGCCAACGAAAATCTTGCATCTATAATTATTTATTAAAGTGGCATCTACAACTATTGTAATTATACAAAAGTGTTATCCATAGAACTGCAATTTTAGAAATTGTTCAGGAAATATATGGTAACATGAAATAAGGAATTTAGGGCGAATTGGTCCCGCCTGACCCGAAAAAAATTGGCGACTAATTTGACCTGTGACTCGTGACCTGTGACCAACACGTCGTGTAGACAACTCAGATAAAAGACAAATTTACTAAAGCTAAGTACTATGGAATTTCATGTAGCTAATTAAAAATTCTGATAAAGATAATGAATGTATAAATTCTTTTTTTGACAATATGAAAAAATATACAGCTGACGTTTTATGTAATCAAACTTGCTTGAGTGCTAATGACACCAGTCAGTACACGGTCCTCATAAAGAAATTGATTACAGTGATTATCTATTGGCATTTTGTAGATATTCTTCATGATTTCGCAAAGGAAAATTGAATGATATTTCTGATGATCGTTAAGCGTTTCATGCTTCTGTCATGGGAAAGATGTAAGTAACTTTCTTTTAGGCATACCTGCACCATCCAACAAAAGATCTATAGTAGATTGACAGAAGCAAAATGGAGAATGAGTGCTTAACTTTTGAATAATAATGTATTGCCAATCAAACAACTTGTCGAGTACAATTGAAATACATCTCAAGTATGCACTTATATCTGTCTATGATCATGACTATTAATTGAGTTGTACAAAAGTGCACATTTCTGATGTGTAGCTCAAGGTCTTTGAAAATTACTTTCCTATGCCTGCACCATCAAAAAAATCTCTGTGATAGTATTGATTATTTTTAAATTTCAAGACCGGCGAACCCCTAAAATTACACTCAAATTAGATTGAAAGAAATTAAGGAGGTAAACGTGTGCATTGAATTTTAATGATTTGTCAATCAAATAATTGTCAAGGCTAATTGCAAATACATCTTAAGTATCTCTGTCTAAGAGCATAACTCTTAATTAAGTTCTTCAAAAGCACAAATGTTTGGATTGTCAATTTATATAATCTCAATTACAATAGGAATATAGCTTTATTCAGCACTCCTAAAATAGAACAAAACATTTTCATACATATATAAAAAACGTTCTCCTAAACTACTATGGAATTTGGAATATATTGTCACATCATTTTTTGAATAAGCACGAACGAAATGTTGAAAACATGTACTAAAATTCATTTTTGTCATCTAAGTACGTTATCATATCAACTATATTATATCCGCAACATACTTCATGTTTAAGTAATCTCTGCTTTTAAATGTATTTATTGCTTCATTTTTTTTCACCAATTAGTCAGGTTATGATGAAAGTAGGCCTTCTTTCCACAAGGAAGAAACATTCGAGATGTCGTCAAGACTGTGAAAGGGTACGGGACATAGATGGAAGCGGGTCGGATCCAAATGCAGATTGGGGCGAGTCTGCTTGGTTTGAGTACTTCTAATAAAGTATTTCACAACTTGCACGGAATTACGACCCTCCTAAAAATAACCAAAACATTTTTTTGCATATTTAGAAAACTGTCTCTTAGCATACTATGATATATATATATATATATA
>CABFPE010000003.1:888499-904612 GCA_900660155.1 Hofstenia miamia
TGTGTATATATATATATATATATATATATATATAGTCACATAAAATGGAATAAATCACATTTTTCATTTTTATTATTATTTTAGATTCAAAAACTTCAAATATTTTGTGGAATCCACAAAAATAATAACCAAGTTAAACAATTCTCTTCTGAAGTTCTGTGAAATCCACAAAAATCTTTTACAAGAGAAACAAAACATTTTGTGGAATCCACAAAAATAGACGATCGAAGTAAAATTTTCTTCAGAAGTTTTGTGGAATCCACAAAAATATTTTACAAGTGAAATAGCAAATTTAAGAAATTTCACTTGTTTCATATGTTGATGATCACTGGTTTGAATTGGTCAGTTTTAATGTGTATTAAAAGTGAGGGAGCATTTACCAATAAATGTTCATACACTTTTTTTATAAGAACAATTTTATACGAACAATGAGGCTAAAAATGCCAAAAAATAAGAACAATTTAAGAAGAGTAGTGAGGCTGAAAGTATTTATAAAGTAGTTTTTTTGTTTTGATTTATTAAATATACACTAATTGATAATTGATTCCGTTAGTAAAAATGTTCGGTCGGCGTCAATCTATAAAATTTCGGTCAATTATCAATCAATTCGCCTTAAGCAAAACAAAAAGGTTTTATGAATTTGTCGAAACTACTAGATATACTTTACAAAAAATAATCGATGAAAGATTAATTAAATGATCAACATGCTTTTTTAAAAATTTTTGCTTATATACACAGTAGTAAATCAAAACTATGATGTTATTTCACAAGATATATTTTTTCAATTATGTACTATATACAATAGAAAACGTTTTAAAAAAATTACCTGAAATGAAAAGGCGATTAAAACTTGAAAGGTATGAATGTTTGTCTAGACGCACAAAATATAGAATTAGTTCTGATGAAATAATACTCTGTAAACAGGAATGTTCAAAATCGGCTTCTGGATGCATATAGCTTCTAAATAGATTCTAATTATTCAATGTATCAAGGTATATAAAATTTAAAAAATAAATCAACTAAATGAATTAGTAAAAATTCTATCATCCTATTTAGTCGTAAATTTAATAGGTTGCTGCACATATCTTCTGTTGCACATTTAGCGTATGGAGCAATTAAATTATCTACAAGTATAGTTTGAAAAAGTTACAAACCCCTGAAATAGAAATCCTTTGCGTCCAAAATTAGATTTGAATTAACAGCCATGCAGGGTTTATGGAAACAGACGCTCTCAATTGAATGGCAATTGTACAAAAAATGAGTGAAGGGATTACAACTAAGTAACATGAAATTGATTTTTCATGTGGCAGCCAATCAAATTTCGAGCGATTTATTTTTGAAAATGTTCACTCACAGCACGTAATATTCAAATTTCCTCAAAAATCAACGATTTTTGACACAGCTGCCATGAATTGTACAAAAATCTAGCAAAGTCAATAAATATTTTAATAATTCTGTGGAATCTTAAGGACATTAACATTCGTATTCTCACAGATTTTTTTAAAAATGTTGCATACTTTAAAATAAATTGCACAAAATATTATTTCCTAAAGTATTAGAATAGGCTATATTGAGCATTTTCGAGCGCCATCTGTCGAAATAACGGTTTTTCAGCAAAAAATATTTCGTCTAATGAAAGTAAAAAAGAAAAAATAGGAAAGCCTTACCTGGCGACGTAAATGTATTCGTTTTTTGACAGCAAATTTGTACAAAAATTATGAAAAAACTTAATTACGCAATAAACGTTTATAGCCTTTTTGTGTATCATGTACATGTGTGTGCAAAGATGGACATGGGCCGAAAATGTAGGCCTTAGCCGGCCCAGCAAATTAAATTTAATGCAAACTCGGCCCATTTTAGTCACCATTTTCATAATACTTGACTATATATACTATATATATATATATATATACTACTACTACTACTACTAAATGTCTTCTATTCGCTATTAATATAACGATCTATAAATTTAACAAAAATAAGTTATTTATAAAAAGTTCTTATTATTCTGCAATTATTGCAGAAACAAGATAAAAACCAGGAGCAAACATTATCAGTGGTGAAATACTCCTTAACATGAAATTCCATGAATCTGATAAGTTGGTTTTTAAATGCATAAGGTTTATCGAAAATATCAACAGAAGTATTGATTATTATGTAATTAGCCATGTAGATTACTCGATCCCAAAAATTATTATGTGAACTAATCTTTTTACATTTACGTATGGTAAATAAGTTTCTTGAATTTTTTCTTGATTCTCTTGAATTAGTTAAGCACACATAATCATAGGGATTTACTTTGTATAATCCATTTAAAAGCTTGTTAAAATATAGTAGGTCATATAATTGGAATTGGATAGCAATTGGAAAAATTTTTAATTTAAATATGCAACTATATTCAATTCTGTCCTTAGAATTAAATACCCAATGAAGGCATCTCTTTTGAAATCTTTCCATTGCTTGAAATTGGACTCTAGAAGGCCACCAGCATTGAGAAGCATATGTTAAAATGGATAAAATGCAGCTTTTATAAATTTTCAATTTGGTATTAAAATTAGTGACAATTGGCACATTTCTTCTTACAAAGAATAAAATGCGTAATCCTTGTTGCATAACATTTTCAAAGTGAGCATTCCATTTCAAATTATGTGAAATGATCAGACCAAGATCTTTTACTGTATCCACAGATGGTATATTACTGTTTCCTATAGTTAGAGGAGGAAATACAGGACGATTAGAATGTCCAAAGCAAACTATATTTGATTTTACTACATTGAAAGTAACATTATTTAATTTTCCCCAATTAACTACTGAGTTAATGTAATATTGCATCAAATTCAATGTAGGATTTTTAACTAGAATTTTACTGTCATCTGCAAATAATGATATATCAGCAGTGCAACTTAGACTCAAGTCATCTATAAAAATGATAAATAACAGTGGCCCAAGGACACTGCCTTGTGGTACGCCACTTGAAATTAGTGTAGGCAATGAAATCGAGCCTGATATATTAATACATTGATAACGTTCAAAAAGATATGATTTGAATAGTTGAATAAATTCAATATCCAATCCAAATTTTGAAAGTTTTTTTAGCAAAATGTTATGAGGAACAGTGTCAAAAGCCTAAATTCCACAGCAACAAGCTCCAGCATCTAAGCAATTGTAAATATCATCAAGATAGCATAAAGGTTTGTAGTTGTAGAACAGCCAGACTGAAATCCATGTTGTTTCTTTGATAATTTAACTCTAACTCGAGGATATAAAAAGTTGAAGAGCAGTCTTTCAAATATTAGTGAAATACGAGGCAAAATGCTAATAGGTCTATAGTTTTTTACCTCAGAACGATTACCTTTCTTATACACCGGAGTAATATATGCTGTTTTCCAAAATTTAGGAAATTTTTTAGTTGAAATTATAGAATGAAAAATAATACAAAGTTGATGAGCTATAACATAAACAGTATTTTTAATGAAAATAGTTGGAATATTGTCAAATGATAATGCAGATGAATTTGATTGATCTTTTATAACATCTACAATTTCAGAAATTGTAATTTCAAAATCATTAAGGTATATTTCTACATCATTTTCCAAAAATATTTCTTCAATAACAGGTTTTGTGTAAACTGTTCCAAAATAATTATTAAATAATTCAGCTTTTTCATTATCACTATTTGCAAAATTTCCATTCCAATGAAGTGTATTAGGTAAATTGGTAATCCCCAGTGCACGTATGAATTTGAAGGCTTTGTTTGGATTAAAGTTATGAAATGATTGAATAAAAAGTATTTTGTCTAGCTTAACAGAGTTTTCAAAATTTTCATAGCATAATTTAACTTGATCAGTAAAAGTTGTATTAGGCGTCCTTAATAATCTTCTTTTCATAGTATTTAATTTATTTAACATATGCACAGTATGTGAAGAATAATAAGATGGTAAATTTCTTCTCTTCATTCGTTTCTTTGGTGTATAAGTGTCAATTATATTATATACAAGAGAATACCATTTATCCAGCATTTTATCAATGTCATTTTCAATAATCAAATTCATATCAACTTCAGAGAGACAATAGTTTATAAAGTTAAAGTTTCCATTACTAAAAGAATAAGTATTGATCCTTTTGTAGTTATTAATTTCTTTATTTATCAAAATTTCAATATCAAAAATAGGAAAATGATGTTGTGATAATTTGTGAATTGAACTTTCAATAACATTTTCAATAATATTACTTTCAAGCCTGCTCGTAAAAACCAAATCAAGAATGTTATTGGATACAAACGTTGGTGCATCAATAATTTGAATAACATTCGTTTCTATAAATATATTTAATATATCTGATTCATATGAACAGCTGGAATGAAAAGTCTTCCAATCAGTATTTGGTAAATTGAAATCGCCTACAATGAAAATATCATTTTTAACATATCCATTAAGGGCAATGAATATATATATATTTAGATAGGTTCACTTGCTATGCCTTTGCTAATTGCCTACTCTTACTCATTACCTTCTGGGCTTCCTCTAACATTCATTCATCTTTATAAGAAATATTCACTGTGCTCCTGAAAATGCTTGTGACACTCTGTCATCTATAGCTGCTGAGTGTTCACTTTTGGCCTGTACTCTGCATCTATTACCAGTATTATATTCACAATCTTCATTTTCATTTTTATGTATTTCTGTATGATCTCATCACACATTCTTGGGGACAACTTTCCATTGTCTATTTTTGGTAATTCTCCTTGTTGCTGTGAAATATGGGTGCAACACTTTTGTTCTGATTGTTGTCATTCAATCTGATTGCTCTTTTGACTGTGTGGTTAATATGGAGTGGGTGCAGCTTGATGGTGAGACCCCTCTATGTGACTTCTCTTGTGCACCTGAATTTTCTAAAATATTCTGGTGGGTGAACTCATACTTGGCTGATCCTTTATGTGTGGAGGCACTGTTCACATTCTGCAACCTGTCATCTTTCAGTTTATGACTAGGCACAGTTGTGAGTTCCATTTTACTCTCAGCTTTCACTTTCTGTCATACATTTTCATCTAAGGTGTGAATATCAGGACCTTTCCATTTGTCTTGTATGTCTGATTTGTGTTGGTCCTTGTTGGTTTCAGAGCCTTTCTGTTTGCTCTGCATGAAATTGCTTCTGTTCTACTCATTTCTCCAGTCCTTGCTGAGGTTTCTGTGGATCCTCATTCTCTGGTTGATTGAGTGTAGTGGCTGTTCATCTCTGTGGTACTTTGGTATCAGTGTTCAGTGCACTCTTCTTCCAGGATTGGATGTTCTCTCTTCCTCTGAGAATTCCTGCTGATTCTCTTCATTGTCTGTATTCCTAAATATTGTTACTGCATTTAAATTTCATACTGTTGGGTAATAGCAATTTTTATTTGTAGCCCCTCTGTGAGGCATTACATGCAGTAATAATTCAGTTTCATTGAACTCTTCCTAATATATGCTGACAACATGGTTCATTACATAATAATTTTGATTTTCATTGTGCACTATCTCAAATTGAATGTCCTTATTTAGTTCTGTGTATTGCCTATTGCATGCTTTAGGTTTTGGAAGTGTAATGTGTGTCTTTTGCTTAACTTGTATTGATTGATCTGTTTTTTTACTTGGTTTATATCACTCCCCTTCTCAACTATATATGCATATACCATGTGTCCCAATGTGTGTGACTTCCCTTATACATGTTATTGAAGTTCCTCTTTTGTTTGGCTGACCTCTTCATGTTCCTGCACATTCTTTAATATCTTAACATATTCTTTATCAATGTCCTTGTAATAGTTCATATGCTGCATCATGTATCAATAGTTGGGTTGATGCCTCTCTTCTGAACATTGCTCTAAAAATTATTATTCCCATGGTTGAGTGTACTGAGATATTACAAAAATACCCCATCATTTCTATGACTCCTCACCTTCTACTCAAAAGGTCACCACTCTAATTAACTTAATTAGTGTTTGATTTAACCATTCTTTGGCTCCATTTGCTTGTGGATAGTATGCCATTGTTTTCCAATTGTTAAACTATAACAAGTTTGTTACTTCCTCTGTCAGTAATTATTTTCACCATTGGTTCAAATTTTAGGATCAATTTTTTGACTATCTTCTATGCAACAACTTTCACTGTTGTTGAGTTGAGTGGTATTATCCTACAATATCTTGTGACATATTCAATTATAACTAATGCATGTTGAAACCCCTTATCATATTTTGGCAGTGTCTTTATATCAATGTGCACTATATTGTTTGTCAAGGTTGCAATTACCTTTTCCAGTGATGCATTCTGTTTCAGGAAATGTAGTTTGTTATTAATTAGACATTCCATACACTTACTAATTACATCTTTTACCACTCTGCATATGCTTGTCATTACAAATATTATATTAAACATCATTTCTGTTTGATTTATGCCTAGGTGACCTTTCTTATGTATTCTCTTCTAATATTCAGGTATTGCTATTCTCAGATTTTGGCCTTCAATGTATAATAATACCCTGTCATTGATCTTTTATTTGTACCTTTTGAATTACAAATTCACCTCTTTACAAATGAGTGCTTCTGGGTTGTTCACTTTCTTCCTCATTTCCTCTAGCATGTTTTCTTGATGTTGTTTGTGTATGATCTCATCTTCTGATATCTCTATTTTAATCATTATTGGTACTATCAGGTGTCCTTTCTGTCTACATTGATTTCAGGTAGCTCTTCATATTCATTGTGGAGTAAAAATTCAAATTTCATTTTCCTCTGTCTTCCTTAAGAGTATCTCTTTGGTATTCAGATAGCACTTTTCAGAAACCTACATTGGCCTCTAAAGTTCCCTTGCAATGTTTGATTGTGAATATAAATTCATGTAGAAATTCAATCCACCATAATACCATGAATAATTTGTCCCTTCAAATTTCTTCAAGAACATAAGTCCTGTGTCATTGGTTCACACTCTGAATTCCCTTCCAATAAAGTGTAGAATCATGCCAACTTGCTGTGATGGCAATACTTAGAGAAAACTATTACTTTTCTTAGATTAAACATAAAGCAAAGTTGACACTTTTCCAATTTCTCTCCTTTACTATAAATGTGTGGTTTATTAAACTTATTTAATATGCCGGAGCCTTTGTAGCTACCTAGTTCACCAAACTTATTTAGATAAAGCAGAGATACTAGAAGACAGGATCGACGCTCAATAGAAACCGCGCACTTCCAGGAACACATACGCCAGCTGCATCTTACCAATGTAACTGCCAACGTAGTATAGAGAACAACAATGGAATGGTGATGTGAATAGTGAACTCAGTGTAATGGGAATTGCAACTACCTAGTAATTTAGTGCATTGATTGTTTTTGTTATTACGAACTAATGCAATAAACGAAGTGGTGCAACCGTTCTGCTGTAATAGCTTATTATGAGGCCCTACATTTAATAACCCTACATGTAGATAAATAGTTAATAGCCCTTTGTACATGTAAACAATCAATGCCGCCAGCGAAAAATGAGAATTAGAAGTCGGCCGAAGGTCTCCCTTACAAAACATTGAGCAACATGTAGCATTTAGTAAAGTAACTATATGTAATAAGATATAAAGATACAATTGTAATAACCATCTAAGTGTAACCACTGCTGAATCATCAATCATCATGTAACATCGTAAATGTAATAATAAATAACTTGAGTTCATCGATAATCTAATGAACATGTAAGACCTATAGGTCGTGATAACACTATCAGACAAGCAATGACAATTAGGAAAGCTATAATGGTAAAAACTCCTACACCTATCCATAACCTTAGAGCACAACGTTAACTGGAGGTGGGGGACCACCATACAATCACCCTAGCTCGTATACGTTTAGCTTTCCATTTAAATATACAAAATGACCTGACAATAGAAAACGAATCCAAAGTAGATTTGCTCATCAATAATTACATCTGATTCATTATATTTATAGCACTTGGTGATAAACAACTAAATACTCAACAAGTACCTGCTAATCTTTCTTGTTGACAGTTTTTCCCTCGCTTTAATATTTCTGCTAATTTTACGCAACGTCAGCTTTAATTTGACTATGCTGTTTGACCATCTTTTGTTTTGTCAAATACCGTTGAGTATAATTTTAAGTATTAATTGCACAAAACATTTTACAAACTGAATAATCAATCCTATCATGATTTACAATTAATCATTATAATCTATAATAATTTTAGTCTTTGTTTCTTCATTCTTTTCCTCTTATCTTGACCAATCATGATAGTCTTGATAGATTATGTCACAAAAGAAATGTATGAATTTCTTAATGCTTTCTATTAGTACCAGGATCTCTAGTTTTGATGATCCATAATTCTTTTCCAGTTCCCTCAGTTTTCTGCTGAACTATTGAACAAGTTCTTCTCTCCATTTATTTAGTTTTGCAAACATGTGCTGATTGCTACCTTACTGGCATCACAGTACAGTATAAATGGCTTGGAGTAGTTCAGAATATTGAGTGACAGGGTTTTTGCTAGTTCCTTTTTTATGAGATCCAGTTCTTCTTGCCTCTGCCATCTCCACATAAAGGTTGTATTCATCCTTAATAGGTTTATTTTCACTGATTTTTTGAACAATCTTGGTATGAACATTCCATGATAGTTAAATAATCTTATGATATTTACAACAGAAGACAAAGACATAAAATTACAAATCTCATGACATATGAGAAAAAAACTAATGAAAGCTAAGAAATTTGAGATAGCCCTATCTCTGATTAACATGCAAACAAAAAACTGGCCCCTCAAAGGCCATATTGAGAAAATGGAGTCACCCAACAATGCAGAGAAGCCAGTGCAAATATTAGAAAAGATAATCAGTCATATAATAATAAACAAGAACCCAATGGGAAAAATGTCAATGGTGGATATGGCAAATAGACGTGGATATGCCTGAGCAAAATAACTTTATTTGAGGAACCCATGAGAAAGCATGTGTGGGGAGTGATGGCAGAAACACGTTTAAGACAATTGGAGAATCAACCATGGATTACAACCAGAAAAATCATCAAAAGGAAACTAGTAAGCACAGAGGATATTACAGAAAAATGTGTAACAAATATTATAAGAAGCAATGGAAAGATAGGAGAGAAATGAGAGAAACTAATGTTTACAGAAGCATTCACAAAGACAGAATTAGAAGAGCTACTTAAATCATATAACCAACTGGTTATAGACATCAAATGCATAACCTTGAGAATAGATATAAAGGAAGAAATATGATTGAAGCTGAGCAGACAAGGGCTGACACAAGCATTCTGGAATACAATCACAGATGGAAAAATGAACTACCCTGCCACAATAGGACTAGCAACAGGCCCATATGAAGAAATTGAATGACAAATCAAAACAAAAATCCTAATATGCAAGCTGCTGGTGACAATACCAATGATACTCTCATGATGGAGACTGCCAAAGGAGGCAAAAGTTGTCAAAGCTTTCCTATATGAATATAAGTCATACATCAACACAAGAGAGAAAGCAAGAATATTGATAAAACATGATGAATACAAGAAATCAAAGGAAATCATGCTAAGAAATGACAATTGCAAAAGGGTGTACATTGAAAGGGTGATAACCCCTTGTACATGCAAGGAAAACCAATACACATGCAACTAAAAGATCTATGAAACAAAATTGAGAGCCATATTCCAAAAGCAATAATGCTATTTTCTGGTGTTAACAACATAGTATGGACAGACATCTGGGAGAAGAAATATTGCTATTATGACATAATGAAGAGAGTAGAAATTGTAATGATGATTAGAATAAATAAGAATGATCCAAGAGAAATTACCAGTCAAGAAGTAACAGATAACATCAGTTTCTTTTATAGGGATGTAGCAAATATGCAGTGCTTGAGGAAAGTTTTTACATTTTTCTACCCAAACACTCAAATACAAGAAGATCTAGCCCACACTAGCTGGGCTGATGCACAGATGATGCTAATGATGGGATTAAAGGAAATCCAACTGTACCAAAAGTACTATGACATATTTTTGAGAAAAATCAATGAGTTACAAGAAATAACACTAATAGCAGAAAACATCAGAGAAGCAAAATTCCTGAAATATGCAAACATGATAACTACAGAGAGAGGCAGTCTTAAAAATAACTAAACAATCTGAATTCAAAAAAACTAAATGGGAAGATCTAGAGGTGGAATTGATAATTCAAAAAGCTGACACCTTAGTACATGGAGAGCAAGCTGTGCTAAAAATAATGCAAGCTGAGGAGGGTGTGTAGCATTGTCCAAAGTAATCTAAAGCTGCAAACACTGATTAAGAAGAAGAATAAGATTGAAAACAATTATAATTAAAAACACATTGTAAAAATATTTGATCAGTTTAGATTAATTTGTATTATGCCACTAAGCAAGAACAAGTGTCATTAATTAGAGATTATTATTTGTTGATAATTATATTTTTGTTGAAACAAAGGGAGCAAAATCACTTCCATTATTTTTAGCTGCCATATTGGCAGATGAGTGATTTAAAGTTGAAATTGACAGGTACTTTTCTGAAATACTATAAATAGATTAAATTTAATTTAAGCAATTGATAAAGAAATTCATTTGGAATTCTTATATTGTTTCTTTAAAATGGTTTGAATATTTAGTACAATGTCAAGCTAAACAAGTTGTGTTTAGTAGTTGTCTGGATCCATCAAGAGATTGATTCTAGGGTCTTTGTGCCAGATCACAAAAGTGCACTTAAGTTAGGTATAGGGGTTCTATTCTTGTTTAGTTGACTACTGATCATTTACTACATGTATTAAACATAAAAAATTTGATATAAAGTTGGAGAGGTGAAACCTAGGAGTTATATCTATATTATTTTAGATCCAAATTATTTACTATAACATGACATATAGCATGACCATGCATGTAGTAATTGCTAAATGTAGGTTAGGAAGCTGCTAAAGATTACACTAGCATTAAAGCCAATATATTTTGGTAATGGCTACATGTAATCTTAACAATGCAGCTAGTGACAAATCAGGCTGCACAAATATGAAACACTTTTACAAATTGAGTCTAAGTCTAATTGTGTCTTGTCTTTAGTATACACTGAGTTAGGATAGGGAACACTTAAGTTACATTGATGAGCTGAGAGGTGGAACTCAAACAAGTGGATCATCAGTGAACAAGTGAAACTGGATGTGGAGATCAGCTTCAGGCAGATGCACACCTTTGATCATTGGAGGAGATAGTGCATAGCTTCATCACCTAAATAGTGAATAGTTATGTTGTGTTAATTTAAGTTAATGGAACTATGTAAAAGCTAAAGCAGTGTTAAGTCAGTAAATCCCTACCTGCAAATACACCACCAATGTTATAGAGTAACACTAGAGAGCAGTGATAGTGCCTGGTAGAGGATGTTACATTTGCACCTAATTCATCATGAGTGATTATCCTTGACAGTATTCATTTCAACAGTTTATATGTTTCAGCAATCACAACCCCAAAACAGTTAGTTCCCCCTTATATATAACTGAATATATCTATAAAATACACTTTAGTCATATGAATGACTAACTACAATTTGATAAGGTCACTGGGTCTTCCTCACAAAGATCTTAGTGACACAGTGAGGGTAATAATGGATTAATTGACTACATTATGTTTCTCAGTGTGATACTTTGTGGTTTTAAATAATACATTGTACATCAAACTTTCTTTTAATTCCTTGACTACTGATAATGCATTAATATAGTAATTAGAGAAAAATTGAGAGCTGAGTAACATGAGAGGTAATATTAACAATAGTTAGTATTAATTAAACATGTAATTACTAGTCAATGTTTAATATGATCACACTTCTCCTCTTTGATCATCAAAGATACAAGCATCTTTTGAAAGCAACATAATTCACCATTTGTAATTTTACAAACATTAGATTAGATAAAATTTTACTTAAATTGTTTAGAGTTGAATGAGTGTAGCTGTGTAATCACAACAAAACCATATATCAACAAATATAATATTTGTTCATAGAAGAATTAGAATTAAATAATTAATCATCAGAAAGTTACTGCTTTTCCATAATTGATCTTAGTATGCAACTTCCAATTTACCAGTAAAGTCACCACCACCATTGCCAATTTAAAGTCTAGCTGATTATGAGCATTTAACCAATTTCTGCAAATTAATGTAATTAAGAAAAGAGAACCAAACCCTACAAAAAGTTTATTGATACTGATTCATCTTGTGACATAATTTTTTTCATTAATATTTACAGGTACACTAAAATCAGTTACAGGTCTTACTGTTCCTTTTATATGGTGGGGCTCATAGGTACCTCATATGTATAATTGATCTTATTATTATACCATAAGAATTTGGATCTAAAACAGGTTAGCCTATGGGTAACTTTCCAGTTATTTAATTAAATGATTTTATTTTAGTAATTGAACACTTAGGAATACAAACTGAGCTCCAGGTTACCAGCCACACTATGTGATGAATAGCTGAGTGTGCAGTGGCTCTGAAATCCCTTTAACTGAATTTAAGAACCACCTGAGAGCTACTCATGTGCTCAATTAGCTTTGCATATATAATCAAACCTGATAATGCAATAAAAGATAAATCTAGTGAAACTAAATTCATCACTTAATTACTCTAATACAATCTATTTATAGTAAATTTTCACAAATATATAAACAGTTGACATGTCCCTGTTCTTTTATTCAAAGATGTTTACCAATTCCTCATCTGCTTCATTTATGCAATGCCATTGTTAAATTAGCTGTAGCATTTTGTCTCTTATAATTTTGTCAACTAATTTCTGACAACTGATCTCTCAAAAACTGCACAGAAAATTTGTTTACAAAATTTTTAAGTTATAATGATCTTACTTTAAAATTTTAAAAATATATATTATTAAAGTTTATTAATAGTCTAAGTTTCTGCTTGTTTTAAATCTTTGTTGCACATTATGTCACACTCTCACTAATTGAGGATGACTGCTCTCTCTCTATATACCATTTCATCTGCTTTCTTTATCAGACCATTGCTTGTGGCATGTCCCAGTGTAAGTCTTTATATTCTTCTCTCTTAGTTAGTTTCATGACTACATCCATCTTCTTGTGACATATGAAGTGTATTTGGTATTGTACACATGTTGTTACAGAATTACAAAATGGCATGCATAATAAATTGTGAAATGGGGTAGAAAGAAATGGTTTGAAGTAGAAGATAATTGGCAAGAGCATAATCCACAGGAATTCATAGAGGATGAGAAGACTAAGATAATTTGGGACATCAGCATACAAATTAGCAGGCATGGGACATGACATAGTAACCATAGATAAAAAAGAAATATTTGAAAGTGATATGCATAGCAGTACTAAAGCAGAGGAATGTAGAAAGCAATGTAAGGATAAGATGAACAAGTGTAAGGAATTTGAAGAGGTAATATAGAGAGATTGAAGTTGAAGTAATCCTGGTTGTAGTCACTATGGGGCATATGAGATACTTGAGGTGTTTAAAATGCTTGGTTATCATTTTTAGAGAGTATTATGTGAGCTTGTCTGTGTGTTCATTACATAATGTCAAATTGGGCTTGATGTCTCTGGTTATTTCTTTGGTATTTGAGAAAAATTTCAAATAAGCAACAACAAGCCTTATCTAATGGTAATAACATTTATTATGAGTTTTATGCAGTTAATGCAGTTAATGATATAATTCATAGATTTGTGGTGAAAATAACATATCTGTACAATAATGTAGAAAAGAATGTACCAAATCTATTAAAGTATCATTAGATCTGTAGCTAAGGTACACCAGAATTATGCAGTATCAAACTGAAAAAATAAAATCACATGGAGCATAGAAAGATTTTGCAAATTTACATAATATGTCCTTCAAATATTAATGACAAGAAAAACAATTCCTGCCATAGATTCTGCAAACATTTAAAGATTCTCATAAACAACTCAATTTTTAAGTAAAATTTCTTAAACTAGGATGCTAATTTCAATTGTATGTATTTGAAAATACCAGATAGTTGTTTGAAATTATTTAATAACATTAAAAAATTACATTATTGACTCTGTGTTGGATAATATGCCTGGACTGCCAATGACCCAGCAGCCAAGTACTAATATTAGCTAATAATACAGTGTCTCAACAAACTAATGAATGCAAACATTGAAAAACTGTCTAAATATGATATTGGATATCTCTCCAATTATGCATGGTAAACAACTTTGCAAAATATTGTTACAAAACAAGTCAAAAGCTATTGTGGTGCATAGATCACTACAATACACCTTGTCCTCTTCAAATTCAAGTTGTTAAAGAAACTTGTAAACAAATTCTAAATACTTCATACACACACAATTAACTGACACTACAAACAAGCAGTACAACAGAAAGTCTCAAATTGATATTACTAGAGCAATACAATCTGCAGTATCCAAATAGGTTTAAGAACATATTCAAATTATTACTAATAGTGGCATGGTGGAGTACCATCAGCCATTTGATTCCAACACAAATACAATAAATGAAGAATATTGTCTATGATCGCAATGAAATTTGCAAAGTAATATGTGTCAATTCTTAGAAAATTCAATCTGCCTCAAGTGCATCTTTCACAAACATACCTTTAGAGAAAAATCTATGTTCAGGAACTTAGTCTACATATTCTCACCAGGTATCATCAACAATAAAAATCAAGTGTGCAAATTCCCAACTTCAAATTATCAATTCACAATTTGAAAAGGAGCCCTCCAAAATTATTTTTGATCAGCAATGGACTGTAATGGGCTTCTTATTGTAAAGCTATTGAACACCTACAAATTGATAAAAAAAGCCATAAAGGCTTTCTTACTAAAAAGCTAAGCTTATGTGAAGAAGACATTTTCAATAAAGAAATTAAAAATAATATTTAATCTCCATTATTAGTAATTTATACATTACCTAATTGTACTAATCATAATACAAATCCTCACTATAGGAATAATGACACTTCCTAGAGATTACTGTAATGAAGAACATCTTCTCACAGGAGAATGCTTTCATATTATCAAACATCAGATTGCTTTTCTTAAAAATACTTTCTAATCAAGGAACTATCCTCACCACTCATTATTACATCATCAAACAACATCTATCTCTCTTCGCCCTCTCCTCGTAGATAGTCTTCCAAATCTCCACTTCACAAATGCACTGATCCCAAAGTTGATCTAATGGAAATATTCTGGTGATGAAAAATTCAATAAGTGATTTCATGATTGATTGCTACTAAGATTATGTAATGTGTTTCTTGCATTATTTCAATAATAGTGATGTGAAATCTTCCATGATGTACATTTGTTCATTTCTCATAGAACGTTTAGATTTGATTCACAGATTCTGAGAATAGCAACATCTGAACAGAACCTTTACAATTATAAATGGAGCTGAAAAACTTATTTAAACTATACCAAAAATTCAAAAGCAATATTGGTAGGCTATGTTTATTGATTAGATTTTGATATTATTTAGGGAAAATCCCTGTTAGGATATTATTCTCAGAGTTCATGCCGCATTTTATTATTAGTGGTTAACACACACATATTCTTATGGCGTTTTAAAAATTAGGGAATCTTGGATTATTGATAAATATATTTGTGAATGCTTTTACATGTTTTAGTAAAATTGAACATTTGTGCTTTTGAGTATTGTTTAATATAATTATGTGCAATAACTTTACAAGCAAAACATAGAAAAGAATAAATTAGACGATTTTTCTTTCTTGAAGTTAACAATTATTTTACTAGAATATCTCTCCTAATGGATTTAGAAAATGTAAATACTACTTAAGACTCCCAACAGTGAAGTGTATTCTTAAGAACTCGAATATTGGCCCTTACAAATCATATGAGTATTGTTTTCAGCTCAAAACGCATTTGTGTGTTCTAGATAAATGTTCCATGAAGGTGAGTCACGAGGCGTTCAATTATAGAAATATTAAATGGCTCAATTCACCTACTAATCATCATACAAGTGACATTAGTGTTTACTATTGTAATTATGGCATAGGCACAGATAAAATTATGAAAGACATTATTTTGATATGTTAAATATATATATATA
>CABFPE010000003.1:905612-919383 GCA_900660155.1 Hofstenia miamia
GTGCCCACTGAAACCCAACTGTAAACAGCGGAAAGGTTTGTTTACTTAACAATTAAATTTCGTGCACACTACATTCGCGGTGGCAGCGGTAGTCAACCTAATTTACTCTTAGCCAATCAAATGTTGCTTATTAACAAGCTCCTTTCTTATTCGCCTATTAATAAAGCCGATTTATCGACCTAAAAAATTTAAAAGTTTGTCTTTTTAGTTAAATACGTAATTTTTTACCTAAAGATTAGTATTTAGCACCTATATAGATTTTTTTTGCATACAGCGCACAGTGTATGCATTTCAAAATTTTGTATCAAGAGCGCAAATATATATATATATATATATATATATATATATATATATATAGGCAACAGGGCCATTCAACCAATATCACTTTAATCCAATTTATAATAAATACTCCGATCTCTGGTAAATATAACCCGGAACTGTACACTTTGGTAAGTGATTTACAATGCTACTTCAATGGAATCTCGAAGTTTGTATTAAAATTAATTAATTAGGTTCAGCTCGGCTAGCTACATAAAATCATTGAATGACGCTCGTTTTAGCTCAATATATTTTTTAAAAATATTGGGCTCAAAGAATTTTTTACATAGATCTTCCTATTATTTAATAAACATTTCTTAAATAAGATTATAAGAAAGGCATACTGAATGAAAAAATAAGAAGAATCTGCATAATCAAATTTACAAGCAGCACTATAAATTTGCTTTGTCTAAAATAGATTCGTTTTGGGCTCGTTGTATATCAACGACTGTGCTCCAAGCTCGGCTCGTTGACAAATCTGTTTAGAGGAGTACAAAACAATGTTATTAACCAAAAAATACAGCAGCCAAACTCAAATCTATAGGTTACTTTGAAAAAATATTGATAAATAGGTTTTATAAAATACAAATTTTACGAACATCTATATTACTGTACTATTAAAATATCAGAAATATCAAAAATATCATGATATGTTAGATAAAAAACAGATTGATATATTTATATTTTTAAAAATGTATTATTATACCTATCCCTCGTTAAAATTGAAATTTTCTGTTTCCTTAGCTAATTATTCAAGGTTATGCAAATAGATGGGGTGTTATAAATTTACATATGTCAAATAATTCTTCAATTTTTGACTTTTTATAAAATTTAATTTATTTCAGCCAAACCCAACTAAAAAGCGAATCAGTTGGCGTTTCGTGCACACTGATTTTGCAAACCGGTGGATTGCGCGAATGCTCCAGTTGAGGCTGAGTGCAAAACCGGTGGATTGCGCGAATAGGTTGGTAAACAACGGAATGCTATCGCGAATACGTTGACAACTGAAAGCCAACTATTCAGTTGTGCCGGTTTGCGATCGCGAACGCACCCAATGTGTATAGTTGTCACCAGCTCAATTTTTCTTAAGTGTATCATATTTGCTATCTACATGTAATTTATAGAAAATTTTCAAATTATACTGATAATATTCTTTAAAAATATGTACATAAATTTACAAACATTAAACAATTTCAAACAGTTGAGCTTGAACGGTATTTTCATTAGTTCTAGCTTATGTTCTGAATCTACAAATATGCAAATTCATTTTTGCCTATATATCGAAAAGTCAGTTCCAAAATTCCAATTTCCTAAACATCACGAAGATCAAAGTTATTGATATTAGGGCTCTGCGAATCCACTTTTTTAATTTCGAATTCGAATGCGAATATTCAGGCAAAGGATTCGCAAATCCGAATTCGAATCCAATTTGCTAAGTGCAGTAGTAGTCCAAAGTCAAATTAAACTACGCAAAAATAATTCAGTTTTTTTTCATACAAAAATAAAAAAACAAAATGTATAATCAAAAAGTCAAATATCCATAAAAAAAATTCTAATATTTTAAAAACATCAAAAAAGGAAGTCTTTGTTGTGCCTAGCCCAGATCAGTGCTTCCGTATTGATGTTAGTCAACGACTTGCGCAAGTCTGTGACAATGATATGCCAACAGCTGCAGTTCGCTTTGATGCCGTGTTGGTTGCCTGAAGTGGCAGAATTACAGCAGAAGCTTTTGACAAAACACGGAACACTTTCTTATTCTTGCTTCAAAATCCTAAGGGCTTCTCGCCGTCGGGCAATACGGGAGTAATTAGATAAAGTTCAATTTCATTGTCGAATGGATTTTTATAGTAGCATGTTTGGAAAGAACTGATAGGATAGGCTTCGAAGCTGTTGCATTTGCAGAAGAAGCTAACGTTGATGCATGCGATTCAATGCTAATGATTTCGGATTCCAAGCCGGCCTTGTATTGAATCTGGCAAATGATGATTGAATCATATCCTTAGCAGCATCAATGCAAGCCACCTGTTCATCATCAGCAAAAAAACTGTCTTTACATCTTGGGTCTAAAAGAGTAGTTGCGTACAGTAGTGGCTACTGCAAATCGGAACTGAAATATTTTTCAACATTACCGAGCAATTTTTTTACTCCAACAGCTGGTAGCGAATTGATTTCCAACTGCAAATGTTTAATTGAAAGTAAAACCAAGCTAATGTTAATGCTGACGCTTTTTTCTGCACTAAGGATCTCGGTCACATCTGCCAAGGCTTTTAAAAGAGGACATACAGTAACTGAGCAAGAAGTGCAGATGATATAGGCTCTGGTGGTTTGCCACTGTTCGGTTATTTTCTTGCAATGCGCATCCAACAGCAGACAGATTAGTTTTTATCCAAGCTAAGAATTTATGAGTTATGTTACATCAGATGAAGAACCGATGCTCTCTTTATTCAGTGTCTTCGCCTTTTTATCTCTCTTTCGCGTTGTATTGGCTTCACGAAAAAGTTTTGCATGGAATGTTTCCAGGTGCTTCTAAAGATTCGACGTTGTGCCTGTACTTGCATTTCTAGTTGTCCTGTGCTGTTGTGTCGAAATATGCATGTATAGCGGATGTCAGCTAATTATAAGAACAATGATGCTATGGAAAGCACTAAAAGTAAAATTAATATTAAAAGTATGCTAATCATACATAACAAGCAGATTATTAACTTCAAACAAACAACACGTCGTATTTTGCATTTATTTTGTAATAAACATTTTTGCATATCTCATTTAAACAAGTGGCCATTGTACCAAGATTCGAATTTTTGAACCCGCGGTTCCGAATCCGAATTCGAATCCAACATAGATTCGGATTCGATTTCGAGTATTCGCAGGGCCCTAATTGATATGTTGTAAACATTATAAAATAGCAAATATGTTATTGAATTAAACACATACCATTTTAAATTTCAACCGAAACCCCCGCATGAGGAAACAAAATTTACCTTAGGCCTAGGAGTCATCTCTATGCTCTAAAATACA
Organism: Hofstenia miamia; assembly: GCA_900660155.1. Classification (NCBI taxonomy): domain Eukaryota; kingdom Metazoa; phylum Xenacoelomorpha; order Acoela; family Hofsteniidae; genus Hofstenia; species Hofstenia miamia. The sequence goes on from CABFPE010000003.1 coordinate 908,949, forward strand.
TTTCAAAGTGATGCTTCTTTTTTAAATTCGGGATAAGCTTGTTGAATAGTCTTCATTTTATACTAGATTTCAGACAACATCAGTTTTCTAGCAATCCTCAATGATGTTTGTAGTCAAAGCTAAAACTCGTTTAAAGGGACACATAGAAATATGCAACATTTTTTTCTAAAAAAATTGTAAATTAAAGGTATGGTAAAAAGCACAAATTAAGAATTCAAAAACTCTAACTAGAAGAAGTTGGTGTAATTCTGCATCAGTACATAAAAAAGTAAGAGTTAAATTGTATGATGCCTATAAAACACCTAATCAAATTCAACTAATAATTTTAGCATTCAGCCAAAAATTTCCTGTAGTCATGTAAGATAGGATTTAAACTGGAAATTTCATGAATACAATAGAATTACTGTTTTTGCATGTTTTTGGTACTTAAGTGTTTAGTGAATTAGAAAGTCCACAATTTTAACTGCTGTGCAGTTTAAAGTGTTTCTATATTTTAGAGTACTCTAATATATATGCTTAATTTCTTACAGATATTTTTAGTAAATGCATTTTCCCAATTTTTTTTTCTTACGCGTCTTACATTAATTTATTTGGTTTTTTGTTGAACATAAAATATGTATTTAAAAAGTGCGCCCCTTTGATGCATTTGAATATTTAACAAGAGTTTATATATACGCTGCATATTAGGAATGGGCCGGACTCCGGTATCCGAAAAAATCATCAATTATACAAACGGATCCGGAGATCCGGTATCCGGTAAATTTTACTTGCTTACCAGAATTAACCGGATAACACATTCTAAAAAAACTTGATATAAAAATGGAATTTTCGAGGAAAAATCTATATTTTTTGACTATTAGCAGGACATTTTTTCGACTTAAAAATTTAAAATTTTGCCTTTTTTACTTACATATGTAATTTTTTACCTAAAGATTTTTATGTAATATTGAGAAGACCATATAGGTACGTATAGTTTAATAATGATAACAAGCCACTAGTGAGCAGCAGCCAGCAATGTCATAATCAGGTGACTGATTCAGACTCAAAGCACTTTACAATAGAATTCATTTCGTAGTAATTTGTGATTTGCATTAACAATAATTTTTTTCGGCCCGATCCACCGCCCTCTACCATAGTATTTAGCACCTATATAGATTTTTTTGCATACAGTGCACAGTGTATGGATTTTAAAATTTTGTATGAAGAGAGCAAATATGTATTTATATACATATATATATATATATATATATATATATATATATATATATATATATATAGGTAGATTTATCAATTTCGAAATTTTTTACAATATAAGCTAGTTCGGCAATATTTGGTCTAAAATTGAACAATTTTTTAGATGCAAATGTTTATTTATGTCTTATTGGTGATTTAGAAAGTTCAAATTTTCTTAGATCCCTAAAAGTCTCATATAGTTAATTTCTGTTTTCGTACTGCTGATAATTATTTCATTATCTTACTTTAGTTGTTTTATTTTACTCTTAATACCGTTTCTGTTGCCAATACTTTTTGTAAAAAATTTCAATTTTGTTTTGCTGTAGATAAGCTTTCAAAAAAGTTGCGGCGCTTTGAATTAGATTTCTTATTCCTAAGGTGTCAATTTACTTTTTTCGATTGTTCATAAGGGGTCCAATTAGCGTTTGTGGATTCGGATTTGACTAAATCAAAAATTTAATGTTGTTTGGCATAATCAATTGTAATTAACTCGCGTTTCACATTAGGCTGCCGCCGCTTAATTGGTGCCGCTACATTTAAAGCTTTACAAATTTTAGTAGAAAGAAAATTTTGATGTATACATATAATCATATGATATATTGCATAGCAGCGCTTACATGTATTCATCAGTATAATTTGAATAATCTCATGCATTTAATGTTTTTTTCTTAGAATTTTGAAGTGTATTAAATATATAAATGTAAAGAGCATGGTCGCTAAATGATAAAAATAAGAGTTTTGAAATGTTTTGTTGAAGTGGTAAAGAAATAATCTAAGACTGCAGTTCTACGCTTTCGTTCATTTACATTACCAAGGTAAAGATTAAATTATGAACACAGTTGATTTATATAATTTACTTCATAATTATTAATATAATTTATGTTGAAATCACTAAATATACTGAGCGTTTGATTACAATTAGGAATATTGTCAATTTCAGTGTACTTGAATGAGATGTATTCTGAGAGCAAGTTTTTATTGAGTCTGTACGTAACGTCTAGCAATTCAATTTGCTTATGAAATATTGGATATTGCATTTGAACCCATATGTGTTTCGAAAATAAGATTATGAATTATCACCAGGCCACCTTCTATGCTTTTTCTATTCTTAATAAAAATTGCAAAATGCTCAAAATTTGGGTTGCATAGGCTTACACTAGGTTAAGAATTTTGCCAAGTTTCGGTAATTAAAACATTCAATTTCAAACTAATTCGTTTACTATTTCAATTAATTCATTTCGATTAGTTTGAGACTTCTGGCAATAAAATAAATAAATTCATAATTAAGTTTGCATGAGCGAATTTGTGGATCAATTTGTGCATTGTCAAGAATTGATCCCGGATTGAGCTCAAAATCACCTGCCAAAATCAGCCTTTCTTTGTAGTAATAATAATTAATATAACCAAATAATCACTATTAGGAATATGGAGCCAATTAAGCGCGTGGACAGATTTCATTTAAAATTTATGACCCTTAAGTAATAGTGCATATTTATGATTTTGTAAATATACATGCATAGTAGTTTGTAGTATGTTTTCTTTGTTTCCTTATCTAGAAATAAATTTGCTGTAACTCTAATTATTATTATATATTAGAATAAGAAAGAATACATCTGAGTATCTTATAAATTTACTGTAAACAAACGCTTAGTTAATATTTTTCAGAATTCGATCAGGAAAGACATTTGTATATTTATTTCTTACACTCCAACCGGAAAGTGGTTCTCGAAACAGCATATAGTTCTTGTTTGGTAATTACTCCCTGTCACTATTACTATTGGTGATTATTTTGTGATATACCTTGTTATCCATCTCTAATATAAATTCCTTCATTTGTACATTAGAAACCAACAACCTCATTTTCTGTGTTTTGCGTGGGAGGCAATCAATCTTGTGAAGGTGTTGTTGGGAACAGCCTCCCCACATTCTCATGCAAAAGCTTATATGGGGGAAAATCATTGGTTCTATATATATATATATATATATATATATATATATATATAGTTAAAGGCTTCAGAGCTATAATTCAGGAGCTTCATTTTGAGTAGGAGATCAGCTAAAGAAAAAACTTTTTTCTCAAGTATACTAACGTGTTTATCAAATCGGAGATCATCAGACAACATCACTCCGAGGAAACGACACTGGTTTTCGTTGAATTCTATGATGAATATCACAAGTTGATCACCTTTTCGAAATTGAATACAGAGTTCTGCAGATTTGTTGTATTGAAAAGCAATTCAAACTACATCATGACATAAGTCTCAAGTAATACTGAGTACTGTTTGCCCATATCGACATATTGTTTCCTTTAAAGTAGAAAATCAGAAAGAATGTTAATCGCATATTTTTGATAGGGTATTAATTCAGCTAGTTTTTCTAAACTCCCATGAATTGAGTCAAATGTTAATTATGCTTTTAGTACTGACGAGGGAAATATGAAATAATTATGAAACGCGTAAAGGAATTTTAATTCAATTTTATAGTTGTTATTTTTTATACCAAAAAAATGAAAGCACAAGCTTATATAGGTCAGCTTAGGGCACCTACTAACGTACCTGACATTCTTGTACTTCGCAAACGTAAGCATGAATCCATGTATGAACAGAGAAATCTTCATTTCTTCTTTTTAGTTCTTGACACTAAATTGATCACTAAATTTAATGATTGTTTGAAGAGGAAGGGTCTTTATAATATGAGAAATAAACTCATCTGAGGTCTATAAGTTTCCAAAAAACGTAAATTTCTCTAAGTGTACCTTAATTTTGATAGACCTAGTTTCTCAATTAAGTACTATCGATATTGACAAGAATTTTAACAGATATTTTCGTGAAGAAATATCGAAAGTTAACAACTCATTCAATATTTGATTCTCTTGTTGATGTTCTTGTCTTTTTCATTAATGTTCTCATTTTTACAAAAATCAATTGATTTTTTTGTTATTTTTACCAAAATTGAGTAGTACAACATCTGCTGGTGGTGCAATTTAATCGACTGTATTGAAATAACTTACAAGTATATAAGAACACTGGTTCATCTCCACAAGCAGGTCTCTGTATAAAGCTCTTTGTGTCAATAACAAATTAAAAGTTTTCAAACTTTCTCAACATTTTTGGCAAATTGGCGCGAAAACTTTTAAAACACAAAATCTCTTTCGTTATTTAAGTTTTTGAAATTCTTCCAAAGCATTCCAATATGATATATATTGACGCACATGTACATATAACAAAAACTTTGAAAAGCCAAGAATTTCAGGCTCTGGGGCCAAGTGTGGGTTATAGTAATTTATTGGATTTTACACTGATGCATTCAATTCAATTTTTGTATTAATATAATTGTGTTAACGTATGTCATGCGACAATTCAGAAAAAATCGTATATATCCGCCTATGTGCATAGGGGCTAGAAGTGCGGTAAAACTTTTAAAATGTATTTCGCAAAAGTTTTGTCAATGTTTAACATGGAATTTTTCTGTCAATTCTTTACGGATTTTAATAATTTTCTTGCATTCTATGGCGAATTATCTCCTCTTTCTAAATTTATATTAACTATTGCTGTGTGATAATAACTTTCTTCAAAATAAGCTATAAACCTATAAACTTTGAACTTTCGCAAAAAATTACAAAATTAAAAAGTATTATTTGTAACAATTATCTTTAACTAAGTTTTATTATTTACTCAATACTACAATTAGATTTAGAATGTCGTAGGTAATACTAGGAAATAAATAATTACTCAATAACAAGTGATCCAATTGTAGGACCTGGTTATTATTTCAATACCGCACTGCCGGGTTAAGGCTGAATATGTTAAACAGATAAATAATTGAAAGTGGGCAGAAAAAGCCAAGAAATCGTAAATTATTCAAAAGCTACATATCAATATGGTCTAAAATAAAGCGGAATCGCTTTTAAATATAGTCTTATATCTAAAAACGTTTAGAATCATATAAATTGTGTATTTGCCAAAGTGTTTGAGTTGATCCCGGGATCTCAAGATATCCTAGAATGTGGTTAGGAAATGATAAAAAAATCATTAATTATTCTTAAAATTTGCTAATTGCATATTGTTGAAAGTAGTTTAAATGGCATTTTAATATGATTTTACACCTGAAAAGGTTTAGAAAATATATAAATTTTGTATTTGCCAAAGTGTTTGGGTTGGGCCAGGATGTCAAGATAACATAGAATGTATGTAGAAATAATATAAAATGAAGAATTATTCAATAAGTTATGATACAATTATATGATTTTTCTTTGAAATCAATATCGGAATGCCGGGTTTCGGCTGAATATGTTAATTAGATACATTATTGCTTGAATGGGGGTAGAACAAGCTATGAAATTGCAAATTATTTAAAAACTGCTTATGAAATTGATTTGAAGCTGGGCAGAATCGCTTTCTAATATGGTTTTATATATAAAAACTTTTAGAATCATATAAATTCTGTATTTGCCAAAGTGTTTGGGTTTGGACCAGGACATCAGGATAACATAGAATGTATGTAGAAATAATGTGAAATCACGAATTATTCAATATGCTATGATACAATTATGAGATTTTTCTTTCAAATAAATATCGGAATGCCGGGTTCAGGCTGGATATGTTAACAGATATATTATTGCTTGAATAAGGGTAGAACAAGCTATGAAATTGCAAATCATTCAAAAACTTTGAACCTAGTGCATTCAATTGCAAATTAAAAATTACATCTAGAAAAGTCCTTTAAAGTAGTCTCCGACATGGCCTACTATGTAACATTTTCCTGTAGTATTTTGTAAATATTTGCATGGAAAAATGGCATCTTCTCCGTTCTTTTTCAGGTGAAGACCTTGTCTTCTTAAATATCATAAAGACACTCATCCATTGACGCATATAGTCGCACATGTATTTGATACAGGTATTAATACAATTATCACTACCAGACCTGTCAACAAGCCGAGCTTCTAACGTACCAAGCCGAGCCGAGCCGATCTTGAATATTGCATTGGATACACAACAAGCCCTAAACGAGCCTGTATTAAGCCAAGCAAATTTGTAGTTCTGTTTCGTAATTTGCTTATGCAGATTTTTCTTACTCTTTCATTCAATACTTTTTTTATAATCTTATTTTAAAATGTTTGTTAAATAATAGCAAAAGCGATGTAAAAAATTTGAGAGCAAAATTTATCATGTGAATACAGACTCATGTGCCTATCTCCGGCACTTGTGACCAGTGCAATAAAGACTTATCGTTTGTTAACTGATTAATTTTGCAAATTCTCTTGTATATAGTGCGTTGATTTTTTTTACAAAGTGCCAACAATTTGCAGAAAAATAATTTACAAGGTGGCATGAAGTAAACCAAATATCCATAGCAATGTTATAAACTTGATTTAGATATAGGCTAGCTTGTTTCAATGTGACTGTATTGGTAAATAGTAATTTCTGCATTTTATGCACCAATCAATGTAACTTCCCACGTGTATGGTAATTGGTTAAGTGCAAAACTAAATTCCACACCGTAAAACTAAATACTTTTCATGATGCCTCTTCTCAAACCAAGGTGAATTTTGATATTTGAGTTAGACCGTTGACATAATTGTCGTCCGGCATTGTCAAGATGTCCCGGATTTGACCTAATACTGCAATTAATATTTCTGTAACTCATTCAGAGTGGTTACTGGTCAATTCGTTCGACAGTCAAGTCAAAAATTCGACGGGTGGGGTTACTTTGCACTCTTAGACAGATCGGGTCGCGGGTCATTCATAATTGAAGAACACTAATAGAATTAAGGAAAAATTTAAGAAGTCAAACCCTTCCATATTTAAAATTCTTAAAGATTCTAATTATACTCGCATTTTTTATTGATTTCGTCTTGTTCTTATTGATTTTTATATGCTAAAACATTTTTTGCGAGTATTATACTAGCAATCCTTCTTTGATTGGTTTGGGGTACGGATCATTGTTTAGAAAGGCCAGATCGGGTCAAAGGTTGAAAATTGAATAAACATCACTGTGAACATCGAAGCATATTTCATGTTCAATATTAGAGTTTAAAATTTCCTAATCCCGGTGAACTACCATCACCAAAATATCTTCATTACTTGAATCATGAATCATGATTGAAAAAGCTTCATCACCAACTTCCTCAACTGTTTGCAAACAACATTAATTATTTGAAAGGAGAGTTGAATGTGTGCAATCTAAGATATAAAATGATTTGATATAATACAGTATTCTTAATATTTATTAGACTAAATAACTTGGGGTGACAAATTTACCCCATATGACGATAATCATAGAAATGCAGTTAATATTGCAAATAAAGCTGCTAAACATTGCTGCTATTTACCATTATTAGGGATTTAGGCTAATATAAAAAAGTTTTTGTTGGTGTACTGGAATTTCCCGTGTTTCAGCAACGTAATTAAGGACTGTGGGGTTACAGAAACACCCCAAACGACGTAGAACGGTTAATTCGTAAAACCACTTGTTTGAATTACAGTAGGCATCTTGATTGATAAGTATTTTCTATATATCTATGTACATATATGCATTTCATGAAGAACTAACATTCATGTAGATTTACAACAAAAAATACCGCTTAGCACATAAAATACTACACTAAGCCACATAAAATGTATTGTTTTTCTCAGGATCAGAATGTAACAGAATGCAATCATAAGGGCATTCCTTGTTAGCCTCACAAGGGTAGAAAGGTGTAAACTTAAAAGCATCTATTCTGACCAATTGACAAAATTGCAAAATGAATAAGAATTTTATTTAGAGCAATATAGATTTGTAAATGATTTATTATAATCAAGTAATGTTAAACAGGTCATATTAAAAAATGCGGCAAAAAATAGTTCAGCTAAAGGTTATTTGCTTAGCCTTTTGACAAAACAAGCAAGAACAGAAACTTAAATTTCTACAAACTATATCAACAACGACCTGTAAGTGATTTTTAGTATGTTCTTGTATACCAGTTAATGTTAACTGGGAAAACTAAGTTGTATTGAAAGCACTTAATACATGGGCGATACCAGTGGTGAGATATTCGGCAGGAATAGTTAGGTGGAACAAGAATGAAGTGAGGGGATTAGACAGGGAGACAAGGAAGATACTAGCAGCAGAGAGAGTATTCAACTTAAATAGAAATGTATATATATGCTGTACATGGCAAGGCATAAGGGAGGGAAAGGACTGCTAAGTGTAGTGGAAACTGTAGAAAAAGAAGCACTAGGGCTAAAGGAATGTGTAGAAGAGCAAAATAAGGGCTACGTAATGGAGGTCATTAATTAGTTAAGGAAGATAAGAACTGCGAGTGAAGGAAAGAAGATATACCAGAGTAGTATGGAATCAGAGAGACAAACAAGGTATAGGCAGAAGGTAATGCATGGAGAATACTGGAGGAACACAGAAATGTGTGATAGAGAAGAGAGCAACAAGTGGTTAAAGAAGGCAGGACTGAAGATTGAAACAGAAGCACTGCTAATGGCAGCACAGGAGCAAGCAATAAGAACGAACTGGGTGAAGAAGCATATAGACAGAAGAGTAGAAGTAAGTGATAAGTGTAGGCTATGTAAGAAAGAGGTGGAGACAGTAGATCATCTGATAGCAGGGTGAATGAAAAGGTTAAGATACTGTGGGACTTCAACATACAGACAAGCAAGGTGATAGAAGCTCGGAGGTAAGATATAGTAGTAGTAGTAGTAGTAGAGAAAGAGAAAAGATCGGGAACAGTAATAGACATAGCAGTACCAAAGGACAGGGATGTAGAAAGCAAGGAGAAAGAGAAGATGAACAAGTATAGAGAGTTGGCAGAGGAAATAGAAGGGCTGTGGAAATTGAAGAAGGTTAAAGTAGTCCCTGTAGTAGTAGGAGCACTAGGAGCCGTAAGTAAGAAGCATAAGAAATACTTGGAGGAGTTGGGAGTTCCAAACTGGGAGGAGTGGTAGCACAGAAGGCAGCATTGTTAGGAACAGCTAGATTTCCAGGAAAGCTCTCACTCACTGGGAACTGGTGAGTTCCCCAAGCTGAGAGGGATACCAGCATGAAGCTGTGAGAAAAAAGAATAATAATATTATAATAATGTTACAAGTCAAAGTACTAGTGCAAATCTATAAGCTACAAGATATTCACAAAGTAATAATTAAATTTCTATAATATAAATGTGTGTGTGGATTTCTAGCACAATACGAAATGTTCAAGTTTTAGAGTATTATTGTCGCAAAGTATGCATTTTCTATGAAAAAGCAATCTTTGCCGTTTTTCCTAAATTATTTGCAGTTTATTTAGATTGTCAATGTTATTCCATATTTTAGTTGCCATGTGGTGAAAACTACCAGAATGTTTATCTGAAGGCGTCATCTTTTCCAAATTGTATTGACTGCTGTTTTTTTATTAACTATATATCATGTGGGGTTTTTTCATTTAAGGCGCCACCTCATAAAATCAATCTTGTTTCTAAGCACATCAAAAAGGCTGGATATTGGTGGGTGCATATCCGAGCACCGCAATAGCAAGTTTGCCACGGACTGCTAAACTAGAAGTCCGTGCAGTTTGCATTTAACTTAATTGAAACAAACTGCGTTAGTAGTATGTTTTATTAAAACATCTGTTCATATTCGAATGTGAGATGGGACAAACAACTATAAATCTATTTCAATGGGTGCGTTCGCGCAGCGCACCGGTTTTGCACTAAGTGTCAACTAGAGCATTCGCGCATCCACCGGTTTGCATTTTCAGTGCCCACTGAAAGCCAACTGTAAACAGCGGAAGGGTTTGTTTACTTAACAATTAAATTTCGTGCACACTACATTCGCGGTGGTAGCGGTAGTCAACCTAATTTACTCTTAGCCAATCAAATGTTGCTTATTAACAAGCTCCTTTCTTATTCGACTATTAGCAGGACAATTTTTCGACTTAAAAATTTAAAATTTTGCCTTTTTTACTTACATATGTAATTTTTTACCTAAAGATTTTTATGTAATATTGAGAAGACCATATAGGTACGTATAGTTTAATAATGATAACAAGCCACTAGTGAGCAGCAGCCAGCAATGTCATAATCAGGTGACTGATTCAGACTCAAAGCACTTTACAATAGAATTCATTTCGTAGTAATTTGTGATTTGCATTAACAATAATTTTTTTCGGCCCGATCCACCGCCCTCTACCATAGTATTTAGCACCTATATAGATTTTTTTGCATACAGTGCAC
>CABFPE010000003.1:943971-959384 GCA_900660155.1 Hofstenia miamia
TGCATATGCTATCTATCTTATTTAAATTCAAATCTCTACAAACATCTCTCCTTTTCCTTAATGACTATATTAAATTAAATGAGCGATCGCAAAAATTTCTGTGTTTAGATAAAAATTCTAATGGCTTTCATCACATATCAATTAAATTGTGGAATAATTTTGATTATGAAATGCGAATAGAAAAAAACTATAAAAAATTTAGAAAAAAATTAAAGCAGTCTCTTCTAATAAAACAATATACATTAGGGGACGGTAATACACTTCATGCATTCGAAACATACATCCAACATTGAGCACCTACACAAACATTCACACAAACATTGATTATATTATTATATATTGTACATATTAATTTGTAGTAATTTATTTGCTTATATTTTATTTTTCTCTTGTCATGTGTTAGTTTGTAGAATTTTGTATACATTAAGCAATAAATTTGCTTTGACTCTTTCTGATTTGATAAAAACGAGTAGAATAGAAAAAAATGATGTTTTCTTTTCTCAAATAGAAGCAATGATTGTCTATATCTTCGGTCTCTAAAAGACTCCTGGAAAATAAAATCTCTCTGTAGTTTCCACTTGTTGCAATTGTTTTGATCCAGTGCTTTGCTACACTGGCTGTTCTTGCTAAAATACAATACTTTTTTTGTGTTATAAGAATTCATGTTAAGATTTTATTTTTATATGCTAAATGTAATAAAATAGCAGAAACATGCATGAGATGTAATTGTAATTTCTAAGTGGACTAAAAATGCGCATTTCAGAAAAAAATTTAATAACATGCAACAAGCCCTCAATTCCTAACCAAATTCAAATAATATACATAGATGCACAATTACATTTTATGATATATATTTAATATTTTTGCTGTAAACTTTGATCAGTCAAACGTACTTTCGTATTAAATTCAAAAAGTTGTTGAATTTTTGTTATCGGTAAGATCTTTCTATTTTATACATATCATGGTTTCGGTTTGATTGGCAAAGTGATTGTGACTAAAGAGATTTTGAAGTGTTACGTTAAACACATAAAGACAGAATGTCTTGCACGCAAACGGGACATATCATTAGAGTGTCACTTTGCAAAATTGGATAAAATTCAACTGCTGTCAACAACTGTACAAATCCGCTTACACTAATAATATGTGGTATGTCGTCTAACAATCTTTTTGCAAATCTAGAAATCACGGATGATGCGGAAACAATAACCTCAGGTGTAAAAAATATAAAGTTGAATGCTTCCGTGCAGCCACGGCAGACGATTACTCCTAGACCATTCAAAAAGCAGACAAATAGGCAGAGTGAAGATGTTCCCTATACACCTAGACTAAAGGCTCTGCAGGGCACCAACGTCTTTGACTCCTTAGATGTTGATACTAATCAGGAAATACGATACCAAGAGGATAATACTGCCAGTAATTCTAACATAGATAATGATATAGAAGAAACCTGGTCTATCATCTCCGAATTTGAAAAAACTAGGTCAGCAGTAGATTTAAAAGAAAGAACAATATCCCAAACCACTAAGAAACTCGAAAATGATTTGACATTTCCGCCTCTAGATTCCTTCGATTTTGAAAATTTCAAAATTCCTGAACTACCTAGAGGTTCAAATCTTTTGATGAATATTGTGAGCACATGGGGAGATCAATCATATTTAGGACTGAATGGAATTGAAATATTTGGAGAAGATGGTAGCCCTGTAGCAGTCAGGGCAATTGAAGCATTTCCCCCTGACATAAATATACTTCCTGAATACAAAAAAGATCCCAGAGTTGTTACTAATCTTCTAGATAAATGCAATAACACAAGAGATGACACTCACATGTGGTTGACACCATTTACTCCTGGAAACAATCATTTAGTTTCTATAACATTTAAAAGCAGTGTCTGCCTATCAATGCTGCGCATTTGGAATTACAATAAATCCCGTGTACATTCTTATAGAGGTGCAAAAGAAGTGATCATATTACTTGATGAGAAACTAATTTTTGCTGGAGAAATTCAGAAAGCAGGTGGAACTCATTCAAGCGGTCATGCTCTTTATGGCGACACCATCCTGTTTACAATGAAACCAGAAATCCTCGAGCAAATGTCAACACATGATGAACTCTTTGAGCCGAATTGGGAAGTAGATGACAACGACTTAGAGACACATGAACGTATTAAGAAACAACTGGCTAAAGAACTCTCTCTCGATGAGAACAACCAGCCAAAGCGCCCACATACACGCGCACAAAGACATTAGCAATTATTCCTGAAAGTTTAGTATTTTTATACATTAAAATAAATGATGTTAGCTAAATGAAAATGCAATCCTTTCTAATCGCAAAATTTATTTCATCTAAATATTTTTATAAGTATATTTTGATATTTTAACTCCAGAACATTGATCCATGCGTTCCTCATTTGGAAATAGAACTAGCAATTGAGATTTCTATTAGAAAATTGATGATTTAGTAAATTATACTGAAATACAAAATATGAAAGTCTTGAACTGTAAAGATTATTATTATTATTATTATTATTATTATTATTATTATTATTATTATTATTATTATTATTATTATTAAATATTTCAAGCTTTACTCTCATATTTATGGTTAATAAATTTTAATTGCTTTACATAGTGTCATTTTAGCAAATCAAATGGACAGTTGTTCTTAATTGCACATAGATGATTAAAATTTTCAAAATATTTATCTCCCCGACTTTTAATAATTTGTTTGAAACACAAACATTGCGTAGGTAGCCATTGATAATAGCCTTGTGAATATGGGATTTTCCAATTTACTAATAAGTAGTAGAAATGGTGCAATGAAAATTCACTAAATTGAAACAAACACTAACATTTTATTCAAACATGAACTTCAACGAAAAATATTAGATATAATTGTGGGGGGGATAGGGGCACATTTTAGCAGCCAGAAATTTTCTACATAATAAAATGAACAGTTTAGCAAAGATAATTTATTGATTTCAACTTCCTCCTCAGTGTCCAGGCTGCTTCCTGATATTTCTCATTTATAGACCTGTTTTCTTAAGCGCATGCGCATTAAGTTTCCATTTGTGAAAAATTAGTAGTTACATCAGTTAGCAACAACTTCAATAAGATGATTTTCTAGATCAAAGTTTCATGTATATAGAATCCAGTATATATATTTTTAATATAATAGTTCACATCTCCTCTAGTTTTATGTTCTACACAGCGATGTTCATTTCTAATTACTTTAAAGGAAAATTTTAAGGATCTCGCAAATTTGTGTTGCTTTTAATGCTAATCCTTTTAAAGGAAATCCTTTAAAGTATCCAGTAAAAATTGTGTATTTTTTGCAGAAAATAGTAAGGGGCGTACCCGGGATTTTCTGACGGAGGGGGGGACATCATTGCTATTCTCTAATGCGGGGCGAAGCCCAGCAAAAAATTTTGAAAATATTGAGAAAATAAACCCTAAAAATGCATTTCACGATCCTAGATTTTACATTTTCCAATTTTTTACGAAAAGTTTTTTGATTTATCCAGTCAAAATAAAATTTGTAAACCTGACGGGGGGGATTCCACCATGTCCTCCCCTGGGTACGCCACTGAAAATAGTTGACTCATACAAGTCCTAGCCAGGTTAATTTAATTTAGCTTTCAGCCATCAGAGCACCTAGCATGCCCAACCCATTTAGCATTTGGTGATTTTGCGTACAGATTTGAGAAAAACTAATTCGTTTCACTACATGAATCAGGGCAATTTCACACACACTATGTCAAAAGTAATAAAAATGGCATTTGTGCTAACAATTTTCCATCATCTATTAAAACCGAACAATCCTCCTGATTGTCACTGACTCTTAATTATTTTTTGAACTAGCACATTTGACAGCATACCATATCATAAATTTGATGTATCTTAGGGCACAATCTTTGCACAAAATCAGCGTAATAGACGATAAATGAAGATCTCAAGCTTTGATAGCAATATTTGAACTATTGAGTTTTAAATTGTAATTCGCATGTTTTATAATATATAGTTTTGAATCCTTTTTAAATAGTGTAGTCCTTTAAAAGGATCCTCTAAATTTTTATCTTTTCCTTTAAATATAAATTTTCCTGTAAAAATATTTAAAGAGACATCACTGGTTCTACACTTCAAAGATAAAACCTACATGCATTTGCTGAGTAAATTCCCCATATACTATTTAGATTGCGTCAAAAATTCATGATATTATAATAAGTCCCCTGATGTGTTGTTCGCAATAACTTTTTCTCGCCTGTCTGGTGATATCAACTAAATTGATGGACCTAAGCTCCTGAGATTTTGATTTGAGCATTTCTTTACGGTGTTTATTTGATTAGCAAGTTCCATAAATTAAAGCATAACAAAATTTGAAGTTATGACTAAACTCCTTCATACTTCAAATTTTAAGAAAGCTTATTTAACCAATTGAAATATATTTATATATTTATATCTCGTTCTCTGTACAAAAGTTGCTAAAAACTCGCTCTGTGTACGTCTTATATTTATATCTCACTCTGTGGTACACTTTTTCAATAAAAATGAAAAAATTTTTTTGTACAAAAAAGTTATTTTCACGCTATTATTGTAAAAGTTGTTTAATCTGGGTATCTCTCGGGTTTGCCAATATTTACATAATATAGTTGTAATCTCTAATCGAGATTAATTGAAGTCTAGAATTGTGGCTAAAACTACCAAATATAAAGCTATATAATATTATATAAATCGGGTAGGGTTTAAATAGGTATACGATATCACTCTATATTATGTATGTCCCTTTTCATACACTATCTACATATAGAGTTAATAATAGTAATAATAATAATAATAATAATAATAATAATAATAATAAAAATAATAATAATAAATAAATGTATTTCTAAAGAGCAAATATATACACATACGCAAGATTTATATAGATTAACTCTACTGAGTTTCGATGGCGCCAACAAAATTGTAGCAAATTAACTAGAAGCATAATGAAATGCACGCTCAAACAAAAGCTGCTTTAACTTGCTTTTTAAACAGGATATGATTCCTCTCAAAATCTTAAAATGGATGGCTCTGTGATCTCATGCATAAAGTTGAATTTGATTTTGGGGAAACCAATAAAAACTGATCAGACGACCGTAAATCGCGATTTGGTATGTATAATTGAAGTAATTCAGCTAAATATTTGGGTTCGTGGATGTAGATTACTCTATGGATGTTACACATGATCTTAGAATAAATTCTCTCTTTTACTGGTAAAATTTTTAACTTCTTCGGCAATGCTAGTGCTGAACACTTCTTAGGTTTTCGGAAAATTACCCTTGCGCAAAGTTGAGAGTGGACTGTAAGCGTTTCTGGAAATTTGTAGTACAACTGATTAATTAAATAACATCAAATTTCACTTAGTTACATTAATAAATTAAAACTGTCCATTTAAAACAATTCTATATTTTTCAATACGCTATTTAAAAATTTATTTGACATTGTTTTAATAACGATAATTAAATGAAACGCAAAGATGCGTTCTATTGATTATCAACAAATCATCCAAACTATCCACATTGACATCCAGAAATTTCGCATATAATAGTGATTCCATGCAAGGGTAAATTTTTGGATTACTTCCATATTGGTGAATATTTCCAAATTTAGAATACCATCCTCGTACAAGATAATTATTAATATGTTCAGTAGGAGAATTCAAGATTAATGTATCGTGTTCTAAATCGCCATCCAAATAACCGCTTAATATAAATGTTTGATACCCTATGTCGATTACGTTTTTACTAGTGTTTTCTTCAATGAACCTGTCCAAGTAAATTGGTAAATCACTAACTTGCTAGTATAACAGAGTAATTCATGAGCCATGAAATGATATTTACATTCATCAGCTATGTCAAGAAAGTATATGTAAATTTTAGAAATTTGTAAAAAGTTATTCAATTTTATAACTGCGAAAATACTTCCAAGATTGTCATCACTGAAAGTTCTGCAAAAAACATCTTCAGTTTCAGTTAAATTCAAACAGGATTGATTCTGCTTGTTTAGATCAAATATTAGTAAAGTTATAGAAGGCTTAATAAATTTATCTGTAATAAACAGCCGTGGTTGCACAAAATCAATTCTTGCAGTATAAGTGATATTTCGCAAAGTCAAACCAGTTAGTTTGTCAAATACTACGTATTTGACATGGTTGGATTGAACGCAGAACAACAGCATTGAATTCAATATTTGAAAATCTGTGCAAGTTGGGTAAGACTGAAAGGTGAATATTTCATTTATACTTAGGGCTCCTACATGAATATTAGAAAATTCAACGTCTGTGTAAATTGAAAAGAGCGTTTCATTTTCGTAACATAATATTTCAAGCCCTAAGTTGTACCTGTAATGACCGAATCCAACAAAATGCATGCAAAATGAATAATTGCGTATTTCTATGATGGTGATTTTGTCCATCTCGTGAAAAGGGTTGTAAAGAAGTTTTTCTTTATCAATTGTTACGAAATTTTTGTGTCTTAGGTTATTTGTACATTTGCATTTGACTTTAGCTTGTAGGTAGTACGTAAAGAAAGTATTTTTGTTAAGACTACTTACATTTAGATATGCTACTAGATTTGAAATATTTAATATTGAGTAATCCCAAAATATCCCGTCAAGAGATAATTGAAGCAAAGCATTTTGAAAATAAAGTTTCTTGAAAGATATTTGTAATAGACTGTCTCTTAAAATGATTGTTAGTGTTTCTCCAATGCGATGCCAAGGCATACCCCTGCATGTCAAAAATGAAGCTGTTTCATTTTGAAATGTAGCTAATACTTCGATTTCAATTCCATTAAAATACGAAGAAATCTTACAAATTTTTGAGAAAACATCTAGTTTATTCAAGTGCGTTGGTGTAAAACGACAGTCATTAACCACGACGTTTTCTTGAGTACTTCTTCGTACGATTTCCACAATCACCCCGCCTACTTGTGGTAGTAAAACTGTGACATTTACTGAATCAACTTCATAAGGAAAGGCATATAATATCGTAAATTCAACACCATTCACCATGAATACATTTGATTGCAATTCTTTAATTTTGTAAACGCCGTTGCCGCATGCTGTACTATAATCTTCAAGAAAGTCTACTGCTAAATCATTGAAACAGTTCTTGAAAAGATTGTAATGAATTTCTTCCTTTGTTATAAAAAAGTTTTTATGAATATTTGCGCACACAATTGTTGAGAAATAAATAATAAAAAAATGCAGCGATAACCTCGGCATATTTCTAACGTAAAATATATAATAGATTTCATCGCATTAATATTTTATAGTAGCTAATGGCAACATTCATTGATTTTCTAAATATATTTATGAAGGATTTTATGGAACAAGGAAGTAGATTATCTATTATCTTAAACAATATCGCATTCAAGATGCATATATATATATTTGACATGTAGCTAAATTAAACAATACTTCTATATTCGAAACTCATTAATGATAAATATTGGCTTTTTCTACAAAGAAGGAAACTTCTATATATTGATGTTTTAGAAAAAATGAACAGAAGAGTGACGAGTAAATCATATCAAGAAATTATTTGCAAATATTTTTACACCTCCTGTGTGGCCAATACTCATACGTTTTACAATGATAAGTAATTCCTCTGAAGTGAAAATTGAGAGTGTTATTCATGTGATTTAAAAAAAAACAATTTGTGATTGTATACATTCTAAAGTAGTAATTTATTAAACGTAAAAAAAATATAATATATTTACTGTTCCTGAATTTTTTAATACATAATCAGTTAATTGAAATCTTATCGGCACAACTATGAATTTGTCGAATGATCTTTTTATACTATCGATTGCTGCTCCAATCAAAATTCAATAAACATTAATAAGGTAATGGAAAGTATGTGTGCATCTCTTACTAAGAGCAGTGTTAATACCGTTAAAACTACGACTTATATTCACATGGTGAATTATAGCAGGGCAAATATGTAATCCGAACGCTTTTTTAGCTCATTGGAATTGTGACCCACTTTGTTTTTTTTAAATGTATGTAGGAAGGCTTGGAAAAAATTTTTTGGATTTGTCCAATCGCACTTTTATAAACAATTTTCTACAGAACAAATAGCAAAACTTGCGTTTTGTTTACGTTTATGAAACGAAAAATGAATGTGGATAAGTTTATCATAATGCAATGTTTGCTACTATATGTATTTTCAATAAAATTTTAGTACCTTGAGCGGGGCATGTTTAAGAGCAAAAAACATTGGTTTAAGCGTTTAAAACGTTTTTTTTAAAATACACATTTTTCAACCCTGCTTAGGCCCATTTTGCTGTACTATAATACCAACGGTCAAACTATTACGGTTTCATTAGAAGTACCCAGAAATTGGATGAGATTTACCGAATCCAAATATTTAAAAGACGTAGAGTACATGGAGGGGGGCGGGCTGACACCAATTTTTACAAAAGAAAAATTGTAAGCAAAAAGTATTCTGAACAAAGTAAATTTACATAAAATTCATTCGTCTGCTTTTAGCAGCAAATCGATTGATGACATCTTGAATGTCAATTCTAAAATCATTATGTGTATATATTATAAGGGCAAGAATAGTGAATCTATCTTCTGTCATTCAATTTCTGAGACATGTCTTCAAGATCTTTAAAGCTGAAAAGGAACGTTTATCTATACATGTTGTGACAGGGAGTGCTGCAAAAATCTGAAGCAGGACGGAGATGGTTGGCAGACAGATGGATTACAGTACTCCAGTGCTTCAATTGCTGTCCTTGGGCATCAGCAGCCAGCTCCTTGGTGTATTTCTGTGCCAAGAGCTCAAATTTGTTATTAAAAGAAAGTGAATCACCCAGAAAATCACTATAGAGAGTCACACAATCACGGAATTCTTCTGGTGAGGTAAGTGAATTAGTTTTGAGGTTGCCTGGGAGCATTTTAGATAACAACAAGACATAAAATGATATCAAAATTTTAAATATGGAAATGTATCTAGATTAAAATTAACAATTGAACAGTATACAGGGTGTTTCAGAATTAATAACCCCTCTTTGACTATGAAAATTTCCCGCAAACCGAAACAATAAATCGACAAGAATACAAAATTGTATTTTCTATATAATAAAAAACATATTTATTCAACATAACCACCATTTGAGTTAATACATGCTAAACAACGATCAGCAAAATTATCTACACTATTTTGGAACATTTGCACGGGAATGGATTGGATTTCATGGCGAATTTTTTCTTCTAGGTCATCAATATCTTGAATGGTGTAAAAATAAACTTTTTCCCGTAGGTACCCCCATAAGAAATAATCGCAGATTGTCAAATCAGGTGATCTTGCTGGGTAATGTGCCAAAGAGCCCCCTCTACCAATCCAGCGGTTATTAAACTTGTCATTTAAATAATCTCTGACAGGTGTTCCAAAATGAGCTGGAGCTCCATCAAGTTGAAATATCAAGTTTCTTCTATGGCGGAAATATGGCCAGACATCTTCCTGAAGAATAGTAAGGAAAAATTTACTATTAACTGAATGTCGATACGTTCGAAAACAAACTAAGCCACCATGACCACATGCTGCAAAAACACCAATGGAAGGAGAATTAACCTTCTTGGGAATAATGATAGTAGGATTTTCTTCCCCATAAAAGAATGCATTATGCAAGTTCACATGACCATTGACATGAAAATTAGCTTCATCTGAAAAAATATGCGATGAGTAAAGTTAGGATTATTTTCAACTTGAGTTAAAACGAAATGGCAAAAATTTAATTGTGCTTCAAAATCTTGTGGCTTCAGTTCCTGTTTCTTTTGAGGCTTCCATTTTTTGATGTGACTTTTTTTATCGCTCTATTTATACTGGATACAGATACATTTAATTGACTAGAAAATTTTCTTTGTGATGTTCCTGGTTGGTCTGCGATTATTTTTTTAATTTTTTCAATAGTATCATCACCACTAGCGGAAGTTCGAACACCTTGACCTGGCCTGTTTTTGTTTAAGGAACCTGTTTCAATTAATTTTTCTTTCCAACGTTTAATTTGTTGAGTATCAGGAACTGGAGTGCCATATTTCTGCTTATACTGTCGAGCAGCTTCTTTCAAATTTCCAGAAGTTACAGCCCATGAAATAGCATAAACTTTCTGTTCATTTGTGTAATTCATCATGTGACTTTATTGATAAATCAGAATTAATATTGCAGTCAAAATGAATTTGTTTAAAAATATTTAATCAATATATTTTGACTTATCAGTGACCATAGATTTAATGAATATATTTTGACTTTTCATAGATTTTTGTTATCAGTGATTTGTTATATCTNATATTTAATCAATATATTTTGACTTATCAGTAAATAAATTTTGACTTTTCATAGATTTTTGTTTTCAGTGACTTGTTATATCTCAAAGAGAGGTTATTAATTCTGAAACACCCTGTACATACATGTGAGACGTGAGAAAGGAAGCGAGTATTGTGGTCAGAAATCAGATAATCCATAAGTGGTGGACAGAGTATTATTCTGTAGTGATCCTTTGTATTTGTATTGGCAGGGATACGACTCCGCCTGCAGGACTAGGGCAGCTGATCTGTTATTGCTTCAACCAGAAATTGTTCTGCTTCCGAATAACAATTATTGTAGCTGCCAATAGCTTTTCCATCTGTTTAACGCCTGAGACAAACAACATTGTTTACAAGTGCTACACAGCGAAAAAGTCGAGGTAATTAGCTTGAAGGAAGACACTGAGTGACTTTGTCAGGCTAAGCATCTGTTTCAGAATCATCAACGATACAATGAACTCTGAACGAGACATTGCAGATAAAAGCCGAAGAGCTTCAAATGACATTGGGTCTCTCCACTAACTAATTTCAGACAAGGTCATCACCGCAGAGCTGCATAGCTCTGCAAATATAAGTACTTTATGATGCTTTTTAACCCAGCGTGTATCAGACACTTTAGAGAGAACACGGTGGCCTGATTCAGGATTAGCAGCAGAAACCACTTGACTGAAGAGGTTGGATCTCTTGGCTGAGTTGCGTAAGACTGTTGTAACCTGAAATGCAGTATTTAGATAAAGAATTTGTAAAAAATATTAACTTACTAATTGTAGCAAAAGCATCGGAGATAGAAGGAATGTTGCTGATGGTTGGAATAACCAAAGTGATGCAGTCAGCAGTGCAGTGAATGCAGATTGCTTTGGGATACCTTCTTGATATAATAGCTTGTACACCATTGCGAATTCCAAACATCGAGTTGGCTCCATCGTAGCTTTAACCAACAAGGTATCTCATGTTTAGACCCAAATTTTTGACATTGCAATTAATGGTCTCTGCCAATCCCGATCATGTCCAATCTTTGAAATCAAAGAAGCCAATAAATTTTTCTCTGATTTTTTTCTCAAAGACGCAGCGAATGCAAAGGCTCACCTCCTCTCATCCACAATAAGGGTAAAATATTTTGCACTTTGGACCTTGCGAACAATAATTGTTTGGATTTGCTCTGCTATGCAAGTAACAATTGCATTCTGAGACACCCCTGCGATGTTAGTGGCACTTTTGTTACAATTAGCAAGGTGGGATTTGATAATTTCGTCCCCACCCAAAGTTCTGAATTGCAAAAAGGCTTAACAATTCCCAGAAGATATATTTATGTCTGCGTCTGATTTTGGAATCTCAAGAGCACCTGGTTCCTATGGCAAGTGGAAGACCAAACGGGTTGCCAACAATATTGACTCTAACACTCTTCCATTAGCAGCAACCTCGGATCTGACATTCCCACAAAGTAGATGGTCAGTTCGCTGCTCTGGGTGTTCAATTGACATTAAAAATATAAGCGCCCGCAATTGAGAACTTTGATGGTAAGTGGTGGCAATATGTATAATGTAATATACTCATCCTTACCCAGAAGTCTACCATATCGGACACAGGCTGTGTCCATAAAAGAAACTGCAGTTCTTCCAGACTTGCATGAACAGCTTTTCAATCAGCAAAAAAGACACAATACCGACAAAAGAGACCACATTTGATGACAGAATAAATTAGGCAGGGATGGTCCTGCAGATGATTTAGTAGAAGATATCTTTTACCATCATTCCTTTGTTCAAAAGGACATTTAAAATAAGTGGAAGGGAAGTGTGGCTCCTTTAACAATCCGTATTTCTGTATAGGAGTGGCAATAGTCGGATCTCCAACAAATAGACCAATATCCAAGTCTGCAACATGTATAGGGACACTTGTGGCAGCTAACATTACACTAGTATAAGTGGAGGCGTGTTGATTGATTTCATTAGCAGGAGAAGCAGAAATCTGATTAGATGTGTTGACGGATTTTGACTGTGCTTCTAAAATTTCTAAATTTTAGTACTTTATATAATAAAAATTCTATGTGATTAAATTTTATATGCTGTTTAACCATGGAATAATATTATCTGTTAAAGGAAAAGGATTTTCAACGGATTTCCATAATTGTAGACATTCGTTACCAAATGAATATTTGTAATTTTCTAAAAAATATTGTTTATATGTTTTGAAAATTCTTAAATATGCATTATTTTTGTGTATATTTATCATGTGATCAAGGATGGGTAACATTGTACTTCGAGAAATTGGACATTCATTAGGCGTTTTCTGTAATATGAATAAAGGTACAAACAGAACTAAATTTTTATTCCACAATATTCGATGTCCCAAGATAACTCAGAAGAACTGATTTTCTATGCTTACCACAATGTACTGTAATAATTAAATGTACTATAATTCATTACAGGCGAAAAATTATTTTATTCCTGCAAGTGGTCATGGTGAAAAGGGTTAAATGCTCTCATGATTTTTTTATTGAGAATATTTTTATAATTCATAAATTAATATTTCAAGTTTATATAGAAACGTGAGAAAAATGCTTCATTAATAAAATTGTGAAAAATTGTACATGTATGCAAAATATATCTTAATAACATTGATTCAATAAATCATATTGCAATACAAGGAGGATCAAAGCTATGTAGTGGAAGAAAGGTATTGTAATGATTTTGAATTGGGATTTTTTATTCAAGTTCTTCACATTTTGTATATTAAAGGTTAAAACTTGAATTAAATTAATATAGTTTTCATAACATTACATGCAATAAACCAACTTATCAGGACAAGATACACCAGTGAAGTAACTTGTATTTTTTGTGGTAGCTTTGTCATCATCAGCTTCTTACGTTTGGGCGTTTTTTATTAGTATATAGGTATTTCTAAAATTTAAGAATTGTAAATGATGATTTAAGACGAGGAATAGTAGAATAAGGAACGCGTTTTATGAAAGAACTACTATTATTATCAATTCTTATGGCTTATTTCGATTTGAAAATATGAAAACTTGGTCATTTCTTAATCTGTAATAAATTCACATTTTAATAAAGGTGGAGTTATTTAATTTTGTATGTGAACGTTTCTAACGATATGTAGCAAATTTAATATCGCATTTAATTGGAGATGGTGAATGATGATAATAACAATTATAGGGAGTGACGATGCTACGTTTCACTACGAACAACACTATGTAATTAAACCTTCAGCTCGTTTGTAAACAAACAATGCGCACAGTGATTGTTGATGTTGAAAGAACGTTTTATTTCCAATGACGTAGTCTACGTATTCTAAATAGTGTGTGAAACAACCCTGAATAGGTTTACCAAAACCATAGCCTACTGAAAACTACTTAATCGTATCTTGTTTACATCCTTTGTTTTTAGTAGGCTATGCCAAAACCAATCCAAAATTGAATTTTTAACCACACCAAATTTACTTAAGCTATTATTGCGCTTGACCAAACCAAATATTACCCAACTACAATTTCAATACTTTTACAGGTTTTTGCTTCATGACTAATATATACAGTGCTGTGAAAAAGTTTGGAAACACCTATGCATTTTCCCATTACACTTGAATATTCGTAATATTCTTGTTCTTTATAATACAAATAAAAGTCTAAATGGTTTGAATTTATTCATAAACATGTTTAAGATTAAAATACTAAAAAATTCATTGCTGCAGATATCGACAGACAATTATTGAACTCGTGCACAGATCCAATGCTTAAGGAAAACCAATCTTTCTTACCGAGAGATTGCGAAAATAACGAAATTTTCGGTTGGAACTGTTTGTAAGACACTGAAAAGAATATCTGAGACTGGTTCTTTATCTTCTCGAAAGAGGTCAGGAAGCCCGAAAAAGACGAGCAGCCAAACTGACTGCTTGATTTTCCGCTATGCTGTTGCCAATCCAATGTCATCATCTGCTGAAATTCTTAGTGCTCTGCCCAATTCCATCAGGATTTGCTCTTAAACAATCCGAAGAAGACTCCTCTATAAAATACAAATTGAGAACTTACCGTCCAGCAGACATGTCTCCTCAGTGCTAAAAACATTCGTGATCGCCTAAATTTTTGCCGTNATGTCATCATCTGCTGAAATTCTTAGTGCTCTGCCCAATTCCATCAGGATTTGCTCTTCAACAATCCGAAGAAGACTCCTCTATAAATACAAGTTGGGAACGTACCGTCCAGCAAAGACATGTCTCCTCAGTGCTAATAACATTCGTGATCGCCTAAATTTTTGCCGTCGATATCGTCACTGGACAGTTGAAGACTGGAAACGTGTTCAGTTTTCTGATAAATTAACCATCTGTCAATATCGCAGCTTTCGGCCATTCGTGCGACGACCACCTAATGAGCGGTACAGGATTCGATACACACTGCCTCAAGTCAAACAGCCCAGCAAGCTTATGATATGGGCAGCTATCTCAGCACAAGGACGATGCGGCCTTTACGTTTTCAAGAAAGGCGAGACTGTGAATGGGAAGAAGTATCTCGACATACTTCAAGAGAAAGTGCCCCCTTTCATGGAAATCCGCGAAACTGATACCTTTCAGCAAGACGGAGCACCAGCTCACACCTGTAAAATTGTGAAGAATTGGTTTGTGACTAAAAGATTCAACCTGCTTGAAGGATGGCCCGGGAACTCCACCAATTTGAGCCCCATCGAAAATATGTGGTCCTTTCTCAAAACAAAAGTTTCGGAGAAGAAGACCACATCTTTGAAATCTTTGGAAGAAGCCATCAAGATTGTTTGGACCACTGAAATTTTTTATGCTTACTGCGAAAAGTTGATCTCATCAATGCCCAGGCGACTTGAGGCATGTCTTAGAAATGGATGTTGTGCTACCAAATACTGAACTTTGGACTTCAGTTTACCGTATTTTTTATCATTCTCAACTTAAACATGTTTATGAATAAATACAAACCATTTAGACTTTCATTTGTATTATAAAGAACAAGAAAATTACGAATATTCAAGTGTAATGGGAAAATGCATAGGTGTTTCCAAACTTTTTCACAGCACTGTATATATATATATATATATA